>JBBPCZ010000037.1:3908317-3924387 GCA_037974445.1 Brycinus macrolepidotus
CACACACACACACACACACACACACACACACACACACACACACACACACACACACACACACACACACACACAGTAACCAAGGAGGAGCTGTGACAGACTGCCACACTGGGTCAGGCAGCCAGCATATACTGATGACCACCTGTCACACACTTGGCGTATGTGGATCTCAGGACAGAAATCTAACAGCAAGCACAGTGAATGACACACACACACACACACACACACACACACACACACACACACACACACACACACACTATTCAGAGCAAAGTAGGGGAGGACAATAAGAAAAAATGAAAAAAAAGTGAGGCATTAAATTCACTTGATTAAAACATGCTATTTTAAGGGCTGGGGTGCGTGATTGGTATTAGCCAAGACCAGAATTGGCAGACTTGGCAAAGCACACAATCATCAATCAGCCAATTTATTATAATTATTTGGCCTCATCTGTGTAAGGCAGGTAAATGCACTCATGATTTTTAATTTCTGAACGTGAAATGGTAGTTTGGCCCATGAAAGAGCAAATAATGTCATGCATATTGCAACACTGGCAAAAAGAAAGCACTGGCAATGTGCTAGTGGGTTTAATGTGTTTATTTAGCCCACATAGTGTGAGCTTGGGGTTATAATAGGCTAATAAAAAATCTGCCAAAAAATTTAGCCAATGGCCAATTTGGCTGAAAAGAATTCAAAATCAAATCTGGAATCGGCCTTAAAAAGGCATGACTGGTGAATCACTACTATCAGGAGAAAAACGTTTTAAAAAAGCGTCAGACCAATATTTAAATTTGATATTTGATCATATAACTGCACTAACTAATGATATTAATGTAACCAATAATTATAATTATAGTTGTCATTCTACCCCAGAAAGGCATATTTATTAATATTAACATAATTAATAATTACAATGATAATTGGAATAGCAGAGCATACAGGCAATGCTTTAGATATTTTAGCACAGGGCAACTATGCTAAAATATCTAAAATCTATCATCATTTTGATGGAATTCATCATGACAATAAATTATAATCATATTGTCCACCCTTACAGCAAACCACCACCACCATGCCCACACCACACACAGCCAGCACTCTGCAAACAATAAACCTACTCACATTCTCATTTACTCTACAGGGAGAGCCGGTGAAACAAAAGTCGTTAAAACACTCCTACCAGGCGGAGTGGGCCGTGCACTAATCCATCTTAGATTTGACATTGCAATTATGGTGTTAAATGTGGTCCTATTTTATTAAATAATGGAGCAGCAGAACTCCTATGACTAGAAAGAGAGGGGAACGCATAAATTACCGGCTAGGGCTAAAACTCACCCGATTCGTGTCTTAGCGGTCCTTCCCTCTCCTGTGAAAACACAGCGGGCAGCTAGCGTGTCTCCGTATTTCACATCAATGGCATTGCTGGCTGGATAAAAGGCCTAGGACAAACACACAGCTTCTGCTCACATTGGGAAAAACAAAGAGAGCTCAAAAGCAAAACAGTGAACCAGCCCTGCAGCTCAGGCCAGCACTTTTCATATCATACAGTCCGGCTGAGGCCAGTTGTGACCCACACGTTCATAATGTTCATGTGGAGATATGACAGAAACAAAACTGAAACTGAAAAAAAAAAAAGAAGAAAAAAAATCAAATGTATACCTAATATCACTGATTCATTCTTAGAAGTATGATGAAATACTGAGATAAGGTTTTTCTAAACCAAACTTGAAAAACAAATCTTCTGTGAAGGCAATTTCATGGTCCAGGTGAGGTTAATTTACAGACCTGGTGAACGAATCAAAAGCTCTTTTCGCATTGTTGGAGTCAGAGCGAGGCAAAAAGATGATTTAGATGGGCCACTAAAACCACAGAAAGTATAGGACAGGAGAAAAAAGGCACTACAGTGCAGTATACTGCTATAAATACGTGTGCATGCTGTTTGAAAACGCGAGTGGGGGTGCGGCTTGACACAGTTCAGCTTCATAGCAGTCAGTTTCATTTTTTACCGTCAGGTATTTAGTTGTTTAGGCCTCATAAATGTCTTAATATCTTGCAACTGGCTCAGGCACAAGAGTAATAAAGTTTCAGGTTTCTGCGGTCCTATGTCCTCCACTAGTGTCCATTTCAAACCACTTAATAAAGGAACTTCTTTACTCCACACAAAGAATTATATAACCAGTGGAAAGGTTTTTAAAGTTATTATTATTGTTCTGCTATAATATCTGAACACAACTGCACAATTACACAATTATAATTTGCTTATTTATGGAATAAATTACATACATACATATTTTACTTACATTTTGAACCGAAGTCTGTACTTCAGGCTTTTCTAAATTCCATACATACAAACTGGACTTACATTTTGTACTGAAGTCTGTACTTTTATAGAGCTAAAACATGAGTAAAAGATGGCTATTCTTTCCGCAAACTAAGACACACAACTACTCATCAGTTTCAAATCATAATAAAACATATTAAATCATCACTTTCAACAGAATTTTACAGCTTGTTTAAATTAGTTACAAGAGAGAAACAACATCAAATGACATCGGCAGCGATTATGGCAGCTTTTAATAGCTGACCAGTGTCTTGATCAGGATAAAACGATAAATCAGTTTTCAAATAACTGCAATCTGAATTATGCCTTGCAACATTCAAACATGTTTAAGTGGGGAAAATGTAACCAAATAACACAAAGGCTCACAATCTGGCAGCCTGGGACACTACCTTCAGCATTCAAACCTCAAGGCTTTATAAAAAAAAAACAAACAAAAAAAAAACATTTTGCTGGCCTTTTGGAAGAAAAAGAGGCCTACAATTACAATTGCGAGTCAACATTGCAATATTTGTCAGAAAAATCACAATTAGATGTCCCCAAATTGTTCAGCTCTAGTCTGGATTAGATACAGGTTAAAAGGTCTCTGTGTTTATTTGCTCTGTAGCAACCCCACAGTAATGAAAGGCTATGTGTGAATTAGCAGCAGGTGTAGCAGGAGGTCTACAAGCTGAGTGGTACAGTGTTTACTGCAATGGGGGTCATTCTGTGAGTGTCCACTCACGCTGTTTTTCTCAGTGTCCGTTGTGGCCATGACCACAAGTGCGATGACCTTAATCAGAAACCTTTCAGCCTTACTGAATACACAAATATACAAATGTATTCACAAAGCACAGAAAGGCATTATAACGCAATTATAGCATTGTGTCCCATGAGAGTCTTTTCAGCGGGGTCCATGTGCAGGGCAGGGAGCACGGTTATTACGTGCAGAAGTCTGGCGGTCTAGAGCTGCTATCAGAAAGCCTACTGGCTCCAGGGCATGGAAAAAATGCTATTTTAATCCCAGTCTTTTGTCTCCACTTCACCCACTCTTGGCCTCTTTTCCTCTGACTTGATTATCAAATGTAACGGAAGGGAACAACGCGGCACGCACATGAGCAGGGAATGAATTTTAAACATGATATCAAAAAAAGAGTCGATTACATTAAAACCTTAAAGCCTATTTGGGGAAGCCTTTAGTGGATTAATATGTAACTACGCCTGGGGCGAAGAAAGTTATTGATTCCACCACAAAGTCAGCACTGAAGGGATTTATACTCCACAAAAATAAAATAAATATTTAATATATATTTGGACATTTCTGGCAGGCCTATTTTGGCCTGAGTCTAAGCCAGGATGAAAAGAAAGCAGAATTAGCAATCAGTTGAACATAACATCATATGTACTATCAAATTTAGAGATGTGCATTCTGACTAACTTTGATATTCGAGGTAATAGACAAAAGTCTTGTTTTTATTCCCTTCTTGTTACCAAATATGTTTAAGAGTAAAGTATCATAACACACAAACACAGTACCCTGGTGCCAGCAGGCTAGGTGAGATCTATGTGAAAACATGTTGTAGCTAAAGGGAATCTTTAGGTCACCATGAAACAGCAACAGAGGCTGCCCCTTCAGAAGAGCTAATGAAATTACATTAAAACAAAGATAACCATTCAGTGGTAGATGGTGATGACTTCTACACATTTTTTTTCTCCTCAGAGGATGACTGAGGACAGAAGAATATATTTTTAATGTTTTAGGTTCTACCTAACAGCAGCTGGAGCAGGCAGCCTGGTCACAATGACTAGCTCTAACCTCTGAACCACAGCCTCGACAACACATCCCTGGCAATATACTCATGTTCAGGCATGTTTCATAGAAGCAAAGTACACAGGCACCTACTATTAAATACGAGCAGAACTGTTTATAGTTTACAGTTCATGGTTAACAGAATTTCAACTGATTCATTATTGACCTGTATATTCTCCCCCTTAATTTCCCATGACGCATAATATTGCGCACCTGAATGGCGATTCCAGTATCTGAATATTAGTACCTGGGATGGTTAATCAAGTACCCATGAACGTCTCTTGTCACAATACCAGAGTTTTATACCGACACTCAACTTCTCTCCAATTAACACAAGTCTGTGAGTTAAATGAAAAAAAAAAAATACTAAATCAAATAAATAAATAACTTAAACACGGGACTCATTCAACAAGTTGTACTAGAAGGATTAACAGTGAGACATAAGATATTGGCTAGAATTCACCACGTTGTGCTTAAAACAAACGTAAAACAGATTTATTGACTGGTTACATGTTGACTGGTTCTAGAAGCACATGGTCTGATATGTTTGTCTGTATGTTTCATATGCTAATGGGTATGTCTCTGCTCATCCAAATCAAATTAGCATGCCCAGTTTGATTCGCTGTAAGGCAGAATACAATGCCAAAGCAGTGTTAGCCCTTATAAATAAAGGATTGAAAGTCAGAGTACTGAATTATTTACCACTGTTTCCCACATGGTAAATACTGAAAAATCGTGGAACTCTGATATATTGTTCAACACTAAAAGGAACTGCTAGGTCTGCAGGGCATACAAGTGGGAAAATGGTGAATAGTACACTACAAGTACATACATTACTAATGAAAATTTGCAAGTGTTTTTTCCCCCCCCCCCATATAGAACTGAGTTGTGGAGCTAACGGCAATAAATTCTGATGCATGTATACGAATACATCAAAACTGCCTGCAAAGTAAATGTGTACAGCAGTCCGGTGTGCTTTCCTGCATCCAACAAAACCGCCTAGCCACATAAAATAAAATACCATGATTAGCTACAATTCAGACCATCAAGAGGGACAAATGAAGAGGTTGTTTGCACACATGCACTTGCTGCATCCTTTCCTGCATCATAGAGCTCCAGTAGGAAATGAAAGTGCGAGCGGTGCCGGACTAAAGGGCCTCTTTGTGTTTCTAATCTGTCTAATGTTCTTATGTGCTTAGGGCCCGTCTCAGCCGCTGCTTCCTGCCGAGGCTGAGCTGCAGCGCTGCATGAGAGGAAGTGTTGCTGTCACAGCACGGCCTGCACGTGACATTTAATCCTGACCTTTCGCTCAGAGAGACCTGCCATCTGCCATAGTCTGAGCCAACTAATGGAACTGCCCTAATATGCCAGATCAGGTGGGCTTCACTTGAAGAATTCTTAAGAAAGTGACTGTGTTGGAATGTGATGAAATCAAATTACCAAAAATTGTGTTAACAACAACCCACTTTCAGTGTTATCACCATTTTAACAGATTTTCTTTAAAAAATTGACTTGGGGCTCCTAAGCTGTCAACAGCATCGCATTAATGTTGCATTAGCGGAACCACATGCAAGCCTTCACCCTCCCTGTCTGGTTGCATCGTGTGACGAGAAGAGGAATGACTGGTGGGAATTGGGGACAAAATCGAGCAAAAATTCCCAAATAAATATCAGACTTAAAGATAAATGAAATGATAATAAACTGAAGTACACGGAATTTAAAGATCATGTCTGGTTTTCAGCTCATGGTGCACTGGGGCCAAAGCACAAAACATACAGTACTGCGCAAAAGTCTTGAGCCAGCCCTCGCTTCTTCATATTTTGCTGCCAAAGAGCCAGACTTTATTGTATTTTTTATGTAGTCTTGAGGAACAGTTTTCCAGACTTCCTGAAGGTCTTTCACAGAGCAGTTTCAGAAGAATGTTTTTGTATGTTAAGCCTGACAGTGACCTACGTATAAATCATTCAAGCATAACAAAGACCATCTAACTTAAGGCCTGAACCAGCAAAGAAACAGGTGCAGATGATTCCAGATGATCAGGCGGTGATCAGTATACTGGTGGTGCTGAATGCTGAGTGGTTGGAACTCCTTTATCTAGGCACCTTTCATCTTTATGCACTTTGTAGCCTGCCACAGTAAAACAACTATTCCTATTTTTTTTATTTAATCTACTCAATATCCCAAGGTAAGACAGTTTGACAAGCAGAAAATAGTATTTTTGCACTAACAAGGTGATTCAAAGCTAAATATACCGAACTGAGGGGTCTCATGACTTTTGCACAGTACTGTATATCTGACTGTAATTAGGAACCTGAGATGATTGAAAACATACTCACTGTTTAAAAGTAACACAAATGCATTGTTCTTAGCTAGAGTAAGTGATGTTTTAACACATCTATTTAGATGCGGTGAAGGAATCTGACCTTGCTCAAACACAGCAGAATATAATGATGTATGTACATGAAAGGCTACCTGTGGTAACTGTGGGGACTGGCGCCCAATCAGCGTCCACTGTCCATTTCGAATTCTGTAACCACTAACAACTTTGCCTGAAGCACACATAAAATAATTATTATAGCATTTCAGAGATGTAACAATGCTGCAAAATGAATTATGAATTCAAATTCCATAGAACTAGTAAAAATTATTAAAATAAAGTAACATCCAGTCCCTGTAAATGAAACAACTCACCAAGGCGATGTGTGTGGGTTCTGAAGGCAAAAGGGTACATCGGATACGATAAGTAAGTGCAAGCAATGTCTGCATTAGTAACTGTAAAGAAACAAGCAACAATGTCATAGTAAGTAATTGTTATCACAGTGATTATTGATACATTTAAAATGGCACAAATATTACAACAGGTATAGTAACAGAAGGAGCTTAAACATATACAACAGTATAAAAGAACCTCGTTCAGGGACGTTCCTTTTAAATTTGCTTCAACAATCTCAAAGACAATGGCCAAAGGACAGCAACCAGTTTAAGACTGAACTCTTAACAATCACTAAGCTGCAGAGCTACAGGCTGTGATTACCAAACAAAACCTTGTGTGAAGATGAGATTATGGATTTTTCACTGTATTCCCTCTGAGCAATATAGTATTAGGAGCATGTTCTCACCTGTCTTTCCTGGAGGGATGACGGTGTCCACAGACATCATCAGATACATGCCAGCAATAAAGGGCTGTCTGGAGGAGACAGACAAAACGACATCAGATCCCAACACATGTGACATCACTTTCATTTCATTATCTAAGTGTCAAAAACCTCTAATATTTAGTTTGTATGACTCTAATGATTTCTCTGTCAGAGCTATTTACACATGGATTTGTTCAGCTCTACTAATTCTTTTCCCATTCCATAAGTTTCTACAACCCCTATTAGAAACACGGGATGTTCTTTGTTCTGGAATCTAAATGCCTTTTGATATCAAAGCTGTGTGTCATAAACTACCATTTCAAGTAAACAAATGAATAGGAAACATTTCACACCTTAGATGTCTTGTATTGTTACAGTAAAGCACACAAAGCTCCAATTCCACATGCTGACCCACTTTACTACTATCCAATGTAAATGCAGTTATACTACTCTGATTTATAGGAGACAAAGTCAAAGTCACTGAATGTGAAACAAAGGAGTTAAAAGTGAAACAGTGGGCCTAAGATAAACTTGAACTGATGATTCACCCTTAACCCCTTAACATGGTTATGTTTCTGCTCCGCTCAGTATTACAAATGCTTCTTAGCATTAGATGTGCAACTCAGTTCATGATATTGTGGTTGACTGGTTAAGCTCATTTTGTGATCTTCAGGGCAAAAACTCCAAATTGTTTATCTGTGTTAATCTGAGTCCACTTAGAGCGCCATTCACAGTAGATTTCCAGCGCAAACGTCAAATTATTGTGGCAGCATATTCTACGAATGGGTGCAAGAGTAGTAATTAAACATGGTTCTGGAAAAAGCTTAGGCTGACAGACCTAATAGCCAAGATGCTTTCAGTCAAAAGTAATGGGTAGCTTTGAGTGTAAACAACTGCTTCAATGAGCCAAATTCTAGATTACTGAGCTACAACATCCAATTAAATATGACGACCAATAAAGCATGAAGGGGTTTGCAAGCCCAGAGAGAATTACAAAGAAACAACAGTTAATAAGAAAAACAATGAGGATCAGATACTTACGGTTTGGAAGTCATTCTTAGTGTTAGTCCTGAGCAGTCTCTATGGTGATCTAAAACCAAGACAAGGCAGGGTAATGTATCTCACAAATGCAAAGACAGCAACCTTACCACCTTACCAACCCTCCATCATTGTTTTTGCCTGAATCAACATGTAATAAAATAACACAGAAGTGATGAATCCTACTAGCTGGCTCAGCTCAAAAAACTCCCAGCCGTTAAAATAAAAGGCAGGCAGGCAGGCAGGTGCAGAAAATAATGAACAGGTCAATGGTTTCTCAAGTGTTCAGAGGGTGTGCTCCTAAATTACAGAGAGAGCCAGTTATTTGAGGAAGGCGAGTAAAACAGTGTGTGAGATACTGTAAATAGCTGAGCAGTGTCAGAAAATTCTCTAGAGTTGTCTGTCTGGAGACCGTATATAGAAACAAGTCTCTCTGCATGTTAACACAGGCAGTGGAAGAAACACAGAGGCCTGTGTCCTCTCTTATTTAGCTGCCTGTTGTTAGTTTATCTTATTAGTGGCCATTGCAGTTCCTGTGGCTTCAGAATGCTACTGGGATGAATCAGTTGCTGTAAACCAAAGACTTACGCACTTCGGACCAGAAAAAAGGCCCAGAATGATGTCATATCAAAACATTATGTTTTAGTTTTTTATTAAGGCATAGTTTTTCTTTTTTTAACTATCAAAGAATGCCAGCTTCTCCTTACACTGTGACTATATCAGGACAAAAGGAACCAACAGAAATGATCCAAAATGACCATCAATAAATTCTTGCTGCATCAATGCTAAGGTTGGCCCGAACAGCATTTAACAGGCTTTGAATACTTCTTGGTTTTTCCGAACTCACTGTTAATATTGCTCTCAAATTCAATATTTAAATTATACTTAACCATAATTTTAAGAATGTTTGTTTTAGACTATTTTCAACAAACACTTTCATGCATTTATACATTTGTTTTTACAATGGATGCCCCAAAAACGTTTGGAAATGTCAGATAATGAGACAGATGAGTCTGGCTAGATTTCTGTCACCGAGTTAGGTGCAATGACACAGAAGTTCACGATATAAACCTTTCAAATCTTTGTTTAGCGATGGGTAATGATGGTCACTTCAACTGGTTTTCCTGAATAAAGAATCAAGTTCCACTGCTAATTTAGTGGTGCTAATTTTGAAGATCTAGTAACATGTAACAGAAAAACAAATACAGTTCAGGACTGACAACTTGCCAAGTCAACGTTTTGTACTAAATTCACAGAGATTTACAGCCGCCTCATAGGAATCGGCTACACTTGTTAGCTAGGCTGCTATCTGTCTCTCTAAACAAGTGATTAAGGATCTGTTTATCTTCTTTACCAAGTTTATCGTCTTTCAAAAGCAGAGCCAAATGTATAACTGTGTATCTGGCCACTATTATGTCTATTGTTCAGTAATTGCCATTGTCTCAATATTTTGTAATAAATAATCTTCTAACTCTGTCAGGAATTACCAGAAGTCCACAAGGATCTTCTAGCATTCTGGTCTGCAGTCCAATAATAAATAAGGCACCAAATACCAGCTTAAACGAACACTTGAATATTCAGGGCCAGTCTTTTTTCCCTTATCCAAAATGAAGTTAGGAACTAGGAGAAGGTGTCGTCATGGCGGGGACAATATGTCATTTGATATTCTCACAGACAGAGAACACAAACTTCTAAACCAACAAGATTCTAGACATTATTTTGAACATAGCACCCACTCCAATGTATTTGCGCACCACAAGGATTGTAATTTGAACAGAACAACAAATTAAATATTCAGTCAAAATAGAGAAATGAGAATGTAACAGCAGACAAATTGGTTCCACCCAGCCTCCCTGACTCTGCTTTCTCATTTATACTTGGCTCGGAAAGAGCACCACTGTGCCAGCATTCAGTCAGAGCTACTCCGCATCAGTATGCCGCCTGAGCTCCAGGCTGTTGTTGAGAACAATAAACTTACCTCTAAAGTTTTTGACATCCCCATAGTGAATTTGCAGCACAAAGTAGGTAATTCTGGTATCTCCTCCAACTCTAAAGCCAACATCTGGAAAGAAACAAGGGGTGGGAGGGGGGTGGGTTATCATAAGTACGAGCGAAAGATGGGGAAATGGTAATAAAGCATGTGAAAAAAGACCAGGAGAGGGCGAATAAGAAAGTGTGAAAGTAGAGCATAGTAAACGAGGAACCAATTACTGGTCCTGTGTCAGTCTTTTCTTTGCAGATAAGTTGATAAAGTCACTCACTAGGGAGCAATTACATTGGTCCAGGTTAAACCCTCTGATTAAGAATGATCTGGGTAGTTTGGGGTCATAGACAGGGTGAGGGCTAAGGCGATAAAGAAAGACTGTCGGCGAGAGGCAGGACGAGGCAGAGAGAGTAAAGAAGAAGGAAGAGAGGGATAAGGAGAGAAAGGAGAAGATAAGAAAATCAGAGATAAGAAAGAGACAATTTTGAGTAATTGTCTTTGTTATATGGCCGTCTGAGACGGTCAGTCAAATTTCCCTTTCTCTCAGAGTAGGCAGGTCTTGGCCATAAAAAACACGAAAAAAACGATCAGGATCTCTGGTGATTGGTAACCTAACAACACTTTCACACCGTGTATTAAATTAATCTTAACATTCAAATGAGACGCATATTAGAGTCTGACCGATGTACTAATTGGCTGATAAGAGTGGACAGTACTGACAACCTGCAGTTCTTAGCAGCAGTGATGTAAATACTGCTGATAAAGTGTCTGTAATTAATGATTGTTTGGCTCACAGTACCGCCACGATTTTTACAATGTGACAACAATACAAGTTGAAGTAAATCTGAACACAAATATTATTGGTTATCGACAATTTTAGCCCCTTAAAATCAGTTCCGGACACAAATATTAATATTAGTCTGGCCCAAATATGTAGTGGGATTTTTCAGGCAATATGAAATCAATTTGTATCTCACATGTACTGTGTCTCAGCAGCAAATTAAACCCTAATTGTAACTGATTCTGAATATTTAGTACATAAGGGCCAAAGTTGAGGAGAATCGAGACATTTTGAGTATGGATGGACAATACTGTCTCACACTATGCGATGAAAAGCAGAAAAGGAGGAGTTACTCATAGAAGGACAATTCAGAAAAATGTCAGATCTGAGTGCCCCCATGACACTCCTAAAAATAACAAAACAAAATATGTCTTTTCTGCTATATCACTTCATCAATAAGTATTTCAGCATGACAAAAATCTTACACCATTAAAATTAGCACACAGCTTACAGCTTACAGTGTACAGTTTTGACACAGTATTGGACTGTGAAACAGAAAAAAGAGCACCTTTAGGGAGTTTAGTGGGTGGGGCATTCCTCGCCCAGGCGTACATGATCTTGGCCTCGTCCACACAGGTGCCCTGGTCTGACCCACAATCCCTGCACAATCACATTGGCAAACACACGCACAAACACTCCAATCAGTACAAGTAGCAGCATCTGTGCTTCATTATTCACCCCCACTATCACACACAGTACACACACAGCGCTAATGGCAGGATAAACAATACACTGATGACATTCATAAAGGAATGGACATTTGAAATTCTCATGTCGGGCTAATGGAGGAATTCCGACAGACAGAAAGGCAGCTGCTATACTACACTGTAAAACTGCTCATGATGGATCATCCATAATATCAAACTTCAGTATTTTCAATCCACGTTTCTGTTAATAAGCTGCAATTAAAACATTTCAGGTTCATTAAAATAAGAGCTCCATCGCTGCTGCATCGCTCTTATTCCTCTGCAAAGGCTGGTTCTAGTCGAAGGCTAGAAAAGTCTTTTGCTGTCTTTCCGGGCTTTGCAGGCTCACTGTGGATATGCTGGTGTTGGGTGTGATAGTGAGTCACATGGTCTGGCCTATTTTTCACGCCCCCCCACTGATCCTCTGGAGTCTCTTTGATTTTCGGGAGCCTCACAGGCGGTTCACAACCTCTCCCCATGTTTGACACTGAGTGCCTAATGCTGTTCTAGAGGGAAGGGAGAATCTTGGGAGATTAATTTTTGATAAAAGCAGGACTACATTAACAAGGGCAGGGCAGATTACCAAAAATACAAGGCTGTGAAGAGCCTGCCATGGTAGCGATTCATGTGTGAGGAAAATAACAGCAGCCAAGTAAACTCTCAAATTTAAAAATATACATTTGATTCTCATTATTCAGACCAAAAGCACATTCGTGTTCACCGCCATTGCATTTCAATGACAAAACCAGCCCCGAAACCCCACCGGCACTGTGGTGCAATCTCATTAGCCGGTTTGAAATGAGGCCTTGGTTTTTTCCTTTGCTGGGGCGCTTAACGTTTTGTGTGATGTTCTGGCCTAAAACAGTCTTGATTTGACTAATGTTCTCTTTGTGTTTCTTATCACACAGCCCAAAGAGAAGAGAGCGACGGGTGGAGGGGTGGGGCTGAGGGGGGGTTGAGATGAGAAAGAATCCCCCTCCTCACTCCCCACCCCACGGGTCAGCTCTAAGAATCCCTGTTGTCAAGGTGGCAGTGGTTACCATGGTAACATGCGGGTTTATTAGAGAGCATCTCATGCTTGCTCTCTCTCTCTCTCTCTCTCTCTCTCTCTCTCTCACTCTCTCTCTCTCGGGACGCAGCAGTCATCCCACGCATTAGCTGCCTCGGTAACATGGCGCAAGTCAAAGTGGGCTGCTTGGTTTTGTTAATGGCACAGAACTAATACTTAGTGCACAAGCCTAAATAAAATCAATTTATGCTCTCCAGTAGCTTGTAATGATACATTTGCTCCATTTGTTTTCACAATTTCAGACGCACTTTTCTGTTTTTTTTCCCCTTCCTCCCTCAAAGAACTTATAAATTATGCTCAACACGGCTATTTGTCAGATGTACTTATGAGAAAATGGCACATCCACTCACCTGAAATACCATTCATTATAATTTGATGCATTATGGCATATAAAACTTTTGTAGAATAGATAGACAGTTAGACTGATGATGATATAGATCCATTAATGATCCCTGAGTAGAAAATGAATCAGTATTAGGTGAATCAATCCAGCGTGAAAAGGGGAAAAAATCAGGCACAGTAATGCACTTACCAGTAGCCTTTGGTAGAGTAGGGGGTTCTGCAGCCATATAAGAGCATGTGGTGGGCCGTGTCCATGGAGGCATGGGGCACAAAGTCCACTGAAGAAAGAGAGAGAATAGTGTTAGCACTGCACATAGAAATGCTAAACAGCTCAGTTCTTCTTAAAAGAGCTCTTTGCCATTAACAGACATTACAAAAGGTGAAAAGGAACCCTGGTGATGACGAAATTTAAATGAAATGAAGTGACCTTCCCCTAAACCTCCGACAAGAAATGGCTGCCAAATGCTGATATCACATTAACAGTGGTTCAGAATTCACTCAAAAACAAATCCAGTGCTCTCGGTTTGTGTTCTGAGAGCTTATCACAGCACTGCCGCAAACTCAGCAGCATGGCATTCAGGAGAGCATTATGAAGGATGGAAAATCAATAGACTCCCCATATGACGTTGATTGACACGCCCAGCACCAGCCTTTCTCCCCCGGCACATTTAATCGAGTTATGAATAATGGATGGACTCGTTTGATTGACGGCAGGGGTTGATCAGATCAAACAAAACGCTAGGATGTTGTCAGAGATAGGAATAGAAACAAACACACACCACACACTTCAATTTCTACAACTGCCCTCCACTCACATAATATGATGCCAATTAGCCAAAAAATGGATTTGGTTTTTTAATCACGCGGGAATAAACATGTTGCGTAATCATGACATTTTTGATGTACTGCACTGCACTGCAGGTCATGGATGCAATCCATCCATGACCTGCATAATTAGTATTAAACCAAATACTAAATTTACACAGTTTATTTCAAATGTGATGATCCAAAACATTTTGGCGTCCAGAAAAGGGACAAAACTAAATTCAGGTGTGAGAATAGCTGAGACCATAGGTAAGCCTATTTCAGATCAACATGGTTTAAGGCTGTGATAATTTGAGTATGCTCTTTGCTAACTTGGGGCGGGGGACACAGAGAATTCTTAGCAGCAGGCCAGATGTCCTCCTCTGCTGTTTGGCACTGGACGAAAGTGTAACTCCCACCTCAGCTAATCACATCAAACCTTGTAAGCTGTCAGTAAACCACATCAGATGAAATGCCAGTGAAGATCTACCATGTTTTATGACAGTTCCCTTCAGGATAGTGTGAGCACACACTATACTATAGTTAACAATAGTAGCTTGAAGAATCTGAAGAAATCCTCTATTATCACTTTTATAACACCCTGAAATACTGTTGATTACAAGCCATTCAGTCCTGCATACAGCTGCATTACAGAGAAATGTTTGTACTGCTGCTATTCGCCAGAACCATTTTTATATATTGCTATATTGTTTCTGGGTTACTGCATCTGCTTCAGTCTGCTCAAAGCTGTTAGCATAATTTTTATCCCATGAAGCCTGCAAAAATAAATTAAACAAGCATAAAAAAAAGTGCAGTTCAGGTGCTGAGTAACTTGCCAGTTATCCCAATATGATTTTTTAACTGCTCATTATAACACAAACTGAACCAGCTAACTAGCACACTGCACTTTACAACACATAGATATTCTATTTCATTCTATTGCACAATGTACAGATCTTGTTTCTAATTGTAATGTTTGTTTATTTGGAATATATTTTTTCTCTTTAATTTTATTTTTTTTATTTGATAACTCTCATGGACTGACTCAGGAGCACAGTTCGCTACATGATGTACTTGTATAACTATGTATGTGACAAATAAAGAATCTTGAATCATGAATTTTGAATCCTGAATACTTAAAGTGAGATACATATCTAGTTTCAACTCATTTGAACCATTTTAAACTGCCATCATTAACATTGGTCCAACATGAGTGACCACATGTTAGCTAACTAATTTAACCCTTCATGAGTTGTTATGATTGGTATTTGGGTAATTATCATTATTTTAAGTTACACTATTATTTTACTTTTAAAAGGACACCATACTGGCATGTAAAAGACAATTTCACGCATTATTACATACTTTTCCAGAGTACTCTATCTTTTGCAGGTCATGACGACTCCAATCGGTGATACAAAAATGAGTTTTCCAAGCCCTTAATGAATCCTAACTTTCACAACATTTCCTATCTTGCAAAAACTTCTGTTTTTTGTATTGGACACATCATTGTTCATTACAAAATGGGCATGTGATAAAACTTTGACAAAAACCATCCAAACACAAACAAAACAGCATTTTGTGCAGGGCATTCAGGCACTCTTTTTCTCCCTTCACATGCATTTAGTCAGGTGACACTCTGGCCTCCATCCTCGCATGGGTTTTAAACCAGTGGGGGGGTCCTCTGGTTTGAGCTTCCATTATCACTTTCTATATTATTACTGTCTATACTGTCTAGAGACTCATAGCTCTAATGCTAAACTACAGAAGCAAACTCTAACAATATCGCTTCCAGTGTAAAGAAAAGTCAAGAGATCTTTCAGATATTTGAGATAGCCTGCGATCCCAGATTGGCCTTTTCTTTCCAAATCTCCCCCTGACCGAGCTCAAATCTTCTCCGTCTGGATGGGGATCTGTGCGCAGTGGGCAGTCATTCTTACACACATACAAACACAGACATAGACACACACACACACACACACACACACTCTGTATCACACAGACAAGCATTAGCACCCAGTCTTTGGTGAGTGCAGCCTCTAATG
>JBBPCZ010000037.1:3963861-3976181 GCA_037974445.1 Brycinus macrolepidotus
TTTTCCCTTCAGTTTGTCTTCCTCTATCGCTGGAGCATTTTCCTCTACTCTGACTGACTTATGGCCTGTGTCACTTCTCATCCGATCACAAACACCCAGCTCCCCCCCATCCCGCTGCCTAGTGATTGTGCAGATCCTTTCTGCCTCTTATCTTTGATCTATGTCCCAGAGCCATCTCTCTGTATGTCCTCTTAGTTTGATTCAGTCACTGGAATTTGTCGACCATACAAACACACAGGGACGCTTTTGCTTTCCTCAGTTTATCTGATGAGTCATCGATCCTGCTGAGCCCCTGCCAGACAGACATTTATCCTTTGGTCCACTTCCCACAAACTGAAGGACCCTTGCAGAAATATGAACACTTCTCCGCATTAGTTAAGCCCTTTGCAGACTTATTATTCACTTGTTAATATTGCGATGCAGTAGTCTCGTACTACTGTGATTTATTCACTAATAACTAATATGACACTTTGTAATGTAGTTATGATGAGAAACAGGGCCCTTAGGGTTTCATTTAAATGGCTTTATACATTTCTCCCAGTAATGATTATATATTTGCAAATTACTTAGAAACAGCTGAAATTCGCAATCACTTGTAATGAAAGAGGTGACTAGAAAGGTCATTAATACGATGGTCCTGGGTTCGATTCCGGGCCAGGGTGGCCATGGGTCCTTTCTGTGTGGAGTTTGCATGTTCTCTCCATGACTGCATCGGTTTCCAAAGACATGTATGACAGGTGAACCGGAGAGCTCTACGTCTCGGTCGCTGTTTGGGGAGGGGGGAGGGGGGGTTAGCGCAGAGCTCTACATCTCAGCTGTTATTTGGGAGAAAAAAAGTGGGGGGAGACGAAACAAATAATTTTGAAAAGTGGGGGGGACACGTCCTCCCCTGTTATAATGGTTCCGGTGCCCATGCCCCAGTGTATGAATGTGTTTTTCTGCCCTGTGATGGACTATTGACCTGTTCAGGGTGTTTTTCTGTCTTTCACCCTATGGATAGTAAATGAATGATTATTAATAAAAGATATGAGCAACAACTATTCACAACAACTTTTTTGAGAAGCAAAACTAGAGTTTCCTTTGTTTTTTGCCCAGTTTTCTCTCTAAAAATTCATTGTTCATTCCTACCCACTAGGTAGGTCTTCCCATCACACAGTGCTAACAAGCCTGGAGGGTGAAGAAGTGAAGTGCCATCATATCTTTTCAAACTGCTGCTAACACATCCTCGGACAGCTCAAAGCACTTGGAGAAATACACTAAATCTTACATCAGCTAACAGACCTGCCAGGCCTGGCGCCATGAGGAGGGAAGCGGTGGGGGTGGTGGTACGAGGAGGAGCTGAATTCTCAGTTGGAATATTGTGCCCCTCGGCATTGCATTCTGTTGTTTTTCAAGGTAACCTATAGTTTGCTCTTCCCTTCACACCGCACTAATGGGGATTACAGTTTTCTATCTGAGAAAGTTGATTTTGGCTGCAAGCTACCATTTCTTGTTTAGTTTGTATGTGTGGAAAACTTTCAGTTCTAATATCTTAATCTCTAACAATGTTCATAACCAAATCAGTAGTGAAAGGAAAAAAGAGTCAAGTTTAAATCAGTCAAAACAGTTGCTGAGATAACATCTTACAACACCATTGGTTATCAGTTAGAAGTGAACGATAAACACATTGTCAGTAATAAACATATTTCATAAAGTGATGTAACCAATATTGAAATCCGCAGCGGTCTATGGTTCGGCTCATGGTTCTGGGGATGTGAACCACAGTTGTCAGTGTCCGATCACAGGCTACGCAGGTGCACGGCTATGTGGTGTTTCAAATTTAAGATTATCATTGCTATTAAATGTGATAAATCCAAGAAATTCTGATGTAAGTTAAATGTGCTCGAGTCATGGAATGAAATTCCAAGCAGACCATGCTTCGGGTCACGTATGGTGTAAAAGATGACTGAAGAAACAAAGGCATGATTACAACAAATTGCTACAGCAAATTGTTTAACTTCTGAAGCAGCTGGGAGGTCTGTAACAGTAACAGTACACTACATGACTGATACATGTGTAATTGAAAACAATTCCTCCAAATAGGACCAGTTTATAAAGCACACACGAATGAACAACTGAAAGAGGCTTTTGCTGCATGGAACTAATAATGCATGCTTAATGAAGTGCACGTTGCTGGATTTTCACCTGACACTAGAAACAGTCTTGTAAATCAGGATAATATCTGACGTTATTTTTCCAAGCTGAACTGTAATACAAATCGAACTGTGGCTCAGAAATCAAGGACCAAATTGAACCATGAAAAGGTAAACCATGACACCCCTATAAAATAGGCTATCCTGTAATAAGATGTTAACTAGTCATCTCTAATCACTTGCCCTGCTGCCTAAATGCTTTTTTGCAGCTCAGTACAAGTATGAGTTTAATTATTTAGTCTTCAGTATGAAAACTGGTGCCAAATAGACTAAGTTTTTGCTAGTGCTAAGCACTGTAATCTAAAATTACTTACCTCACCAACTGCATATTGGGTGAAATAGTTGTGTCCCTTTAGTCATTTATTCTACCCCCTTGTCTGATTGATCAGGCCGCTGGGCCTGATGACTACATTGGCTAGCACCACATTGAATGATGAGAGGAGAGAGAGGTCAATTATGCTCTCTTGGACTCTCTTGGATTTTGCTACTCTTAGCCTGCTGTGGCCCCCAAAAACTAGGTAAAACGATGTGCTGTGACTGTCTAGAGAACACGCCTTTGGGAAGACACCAGCATTTTTCAACATAACCTCCATCTGCTTACACACTTGCCCATAGGCTCCTATTATAAGTGTGTTTAGCACTGAAGTGATTGTCCGTGATAATCGATTGGGAAGCCAGTGCCAGAGTACTGCTTTATACTGGATAGTGGAGTGTTCCTTTAATCAATAGCTCACATTAATTTGTTTTTAGACTAAAGCTGCTTTTCTATAATCAAAGAGAACAGAACTGTATTTACTGTGTCCTTGATAATTATATTAGCCCACCCACCCACCTATATAGATTCTCTCGCTGAACATCATCCAGAACAATAACCACTATCGCCATCATCCTCCATCACTCATCGTCAGGCTTCCATTTAATTACACTTTATAGCTTTCTCATGTACATCTGATAAGCATTATTAATACCCTCCTTTGCTTCTGATTTTAAGTAAAAGTCATTTTTTGGCTGTCAAGCTTAGTCTGTTTTTTTTACCTTCTCCCTTTGGATAATGCATTTCTTGACCCAGCCTTATTTACCTCTCCTCCTCTCCTAGACAATCGTATTATTGCAGGACGGAGTGGTGGGGGCAGTGAGTCATTGTTCTATATGAGCTATCTCCAGCTTCCTCTACAAAGCTTATTGAACAGCTTTCTATTTGGATGCTCTCATTCTTGCTTTCCAAAGGCCCTCTCTCAAGGGTGATGTCTGGCTCTGTCTGGCACTTATGGCATTCATAAATGCCTGTATTGTGCTTTTTTTACTGTACCAGCCCTTCAGTTTAACCCTACAAGGTTGAAAGTGTGCATCATTTCACCGAAGGGTCTATTTTGGACAAATCTGGTTTGATCTGACGACCACTGAGTTCAGCCATTGGTTTGATTTTTGGGATATAGTTCTTGGCTAAACCTTGGCCTTTACTGACCTCAGACACTTCAAACACTGCCTTACAAATACTCCCCAGTCCAAACAGCAAAAGGTCATATATTACTCATGAAAATGATACATATTTGCTGCGGCTGGAATGAAACGTGCCATTTCACACGTGCCTTCAGTGGCTTGGAGTCCAAATGTGACGTGCACTGTGAAGGCGGGCCTATTGGACTGTACAGTAAAGCATCTGGCGCTGACGTTTTTGGCCTTGCTGATGAAAATGGATGAAAAATACACACAGCCTTAAAGAAGCATTCCAGCTTTTTTCAACCTAAACTCTACCTGCCATATCTGTATTGCACCTCAGGCAAAGATTTCAAGACATTCTCCTGTACCTAGAGAAAAACAGAATACAGACTAAGAATATAAACGGAGGATTCAGCACCAGCCCACTGGCTTTTTACCGTAAGTGAGCTTGCATCATTTTTTGTTCAGGGAAGTCTAGGGAAAACAATGGTGAGGTACACCTTTAAAAGCACTTAGGGGTGCAGAGGTGAGTTCCCTGCAGGGACCAGCCATTCAGCCTTTGCCCTCAATCACCTGCTCCTCGCAGGTTTTGAAGTATCCAGCATACCCAGGAAAGTACTTGAATGCACAGCTGTACAAAAACATTACTATCCCATTTACAGTTACAGACTAAATCAAAGTCTAAATCTGAAAGACAAGCTGCTACTTCATTCCAGGCCTACCAGAACTGCACTGTTCCATTCCAAAACAAAGTGTTGCCATGTAACCGCATGCAAACTGCAGAGCTTCTGAGATGTTGAAGATCCTAGTGCTTGCAGATTCGCTGCACAAAGGAGAGGAAGTACCTTTTTTTCTGGGTCTGTATGCCTGCACACAGACCTCATGCCATGTCTCACCACTGTTCGTCACCACAAATGAGTAGATGAGTCATAAAGACCAGGCTACAGAAGGTAAATGCAGCTATCACTTACCATGCTGGCAAGACCGGTGTTTAATGAGGGACCACCAACTGATGAAAATGCAAAAATTGCAGAAGAAGAATCCCTCATTTTAATCAGCCTCAAAGCACGTTTTGACAATCTTCCCACAAAAAAAGGCCAAAAAGCACAGCTGTGATTACAGCGGACTCATTGATTTCACAGTTTTTCTCATCTGCTGGTCTCTGAACTTTGGACGCTGAGAAGATGGTTGGAATAAACAACAACAACAAAAAAAACTTTTAAATTAAGTAAAGCCTCAAAACAGTTTATTTGCAAGCAAGGAGCCTTTTCAAAATCCTTTTAGAAAAAAAGGCCAAAAAAGGGCTAGGAATACATTTCAAATGGTTTTAAAGCAATGCTTCAGTGCACTGCATATCTGACTGAAAAGCATGATAACCTTCTTGACAATTGTTCCACGTTATTGAATAAATACCAAACTTCAAGTGTGGAAAAGAGGACTGAGATTTAACAGATTTAAACTAATGTCTAATAGCTATACTCATTTATTACCATTTGTAAGTTTTTAAATAACATACAGGGGAATTATTACGTACATACCGTGGAATCAAGCAGACTGGAATTAAAGAAACTAGTACTTAGGAAAGAAAACAGAATATAAGATAAAAATAAACAGACACAATGAAAAAAATGAGGACTCAGATACTGAATTTTATGCTTTTTAAGTACTTAGTGGGTTTTCTCAGCAATTTTTAATCTCTTATCTCAAACTTTAGTGCCAAGAAAGTGGGTAAGGAATGGAATTTTTTTTTTAAAAAAGCACATGATCCCACCAGCTCTATGTGCAGGGGGGACTTTCCTATCGATTTCACATGCTCGTCTGTGTTACTGATCTCAGCTCAAGGGACGAAAGACGGACACGCCCCTTCCGAGTGATCATTGGCCAGGTTGGGCAAGCTAATTTGCATGTCGTGGAGACGATTGGCCGAGGCACCTTCCAATCCCCGGGCGCAGCAGGACGAGAGTGGCGAGGGCGAGTGTCCGCTGTGAGAGTGATGGGGAGCGGAGGGAGGCTGGCTGGAGCTCCCGGTGCACGGTTCGGAAGAAAGTGGCCCCATCTCAGCAAAGGCAGCCGGATCCATGTGCGAAATGCGGCTGGCACGGAAGCGCTGGACCATCTGCACCATCAGCATTCTTCTGATATTCTACAAGACGACGGAAATAGCGAGAAGTGATGAGCATCAGGAAGCCCAACTCACAAGGTACAAAAGGGGGGCTCCCACACGTTCCATTGAAACCAACTGCAGTGGCCATTGATGCAGACAGTGGAGAGTAGAAAAAGAGAAAAAAGTCTGCCTGGCTTTGTCTGGAAACGAGGCAAGCACCTGCTTTGTGCAGCTCTGAAGTTTGTGCAGTGGGGTGTGTGTGTGTGTGTGTATGCGCAGTGTGGACCCCCCAGTTTCCCTCTCGCCTCTTTATCTGGGATAGTAGGGTGAAGCCTAATTTCCCTTTGTTTGGACTCATGGTCATCATGGGAGACTTTGCAGAGATTAATTTGGCTAATTTGGCTGGGATGCTTCTCTTTCTCTAAGATCCTTCCTCCATCTGGACACAGTGCCCTCCTTTTGTCCTCCAAACACGTTTTGTGTGAAATGTCCTGTGTAGGCAAAGAAATGCCCCACAGAATTAAGATAGGTGTGCAGATTTGGAAAGCTGGAGCAGTTCTTTTTGCTGTTCTTTTGGATGAGGATGATGATGTTGATGTTAACATCTGGCTTTACATTTGGAATCAGTTCTGATTTACATCACAGCCAGTGTGTCAGTGAGACCCCCAAGGCTGGTGGACCAGAGAGGCTCCAGTTTTTACCCTCTTTGTCCTGGCAGGCTTGGCTGATGTGAAAGTTTGAAAATGTGTGCTGGAGGTGGTGTGAGGGCCTGCACGGGGCACAAACAGCCCCAAGGAGGTTCCAGGAACTGAGGAAAAATAATATGGCAAGTTTCTGCTTGCTCTCATTCTGATTCACTTCAGAGTTCATACAAAGGCAGAGGCAGCCACTGACTGAGGGTAACCCTCTTCCTCCTTGACAAAGTGTGCAGAAGTAGTATTTATCTTTATTCTTAGTTTTGGTTGTAATTTGTTCCTGTTGTAATTATAAGGCTCAGGGAGAAACAAAAGAGAGACGGATTCTCCTGCATTTGTTAGACACACATGCTGAGACATTATACTTGAGGTCTTCTCTCTCGCTCTGTGTGTGTGTGTGTGTGTTTGCACATGGCTTTGTATGTAGCTCTTTTTAGGGCCAGTGTGTTAAATGATGGAGGATGTGACATTGTGAGGACATTTTACAGCTCCCAGTGAGGAAAATAATCTTCATTCTGTTGATATTTGTAAATCAAATATTTAAAATAATTAAAAAAATGAATACTAACTTTAAATTATAACCGTGCAAGTTCTGCAGAGTTCATTCAACCTGCCGCACAAGGACAGGAATACAGACTAGTATATAGCTGTATGTGCGTGTCTCGTGGGTGTTTATTTGCACTCTGTGTATGAGTGTATGAGCAGGCCAGATCAAGGACAGCAGACAGTTCAAAACATGTGGTTTCCTTCTTGCCTCTTGCACATTTTTTTTTTTCCTCCAAGATCAAAATAGAGAACCGGAAAACACCTACAGCAGACGTCAGCTCATCTTAAGCACGTACCTTTCCCTCTGCTTTTTGCTCTTAATTAGCCGTCTGGCTTTGTGTTTGAATGTCTAAGAGGCTGATTATAGTTGAAAAGGTAACAGCCAATGAGAACGAAACAGTTCATTGTTTTCCATGGTGGATCTACACTAGACAAGTCATGGGCTGTTTTTGTTCACGCGTTTCATATTTACCACTGGTCAGGAATGACTAATGTCTTATGATGCTGTCTACTTCTGTTGAACACCTCATGACTCCACTGCTAGAATACAGTGTCTGTCGTAATATTGTATTCATTCAAATGTCGACTGCATTAAATGTCCTATTGTTTTGTTGCTCTTGTTTTTTTTTTTCTTGCACTCTCTCTCTCTTGCTCTCTTCACACTCTGCGTATTTTGTTTTGTCTGCATGTGTGGTCTTTGGGTGTTTCTGTTTCTGTGATGTGTTGCACCTTGGTCCTGGGGGAACACTGTTTTGTTTCACTGTGAAGTATGTATATGGCTGAAATTACAATAAGCCTACTTGACTTGACTTGAGTTCAAGCCACCTTTTCACAAATCACTAATTGTATCTAAGTTAATACACACTCAGTGCATCATGGATTGCCATGATATAAGCAGCCTGTCAGGATAAACCTTTATATTCTACACATTTAAAGACAAAAAAAGAAAAAAGAGGTTCAGATTCAAAATGTACAATCTCCCTTTAAGGTACTACTGAAGTTATTGTTGCGTGAGTTGCTTCTTTAGTGTGAGGACAATAGGCTATTTCCAGTGTCATGCATATGAGTAGAAGTTTGTGTCCTGTAGTTCCTGTCCTATTTAACAGCTTCTGCTTGCACCAATTGCTTCAGGCATCTGTTGTCACTTTCCTGGCTCCTGTAAGGCCAGTGGCGCTTTAACTTAGCATAAATTTAACACAGTTTGAAGATACTCAGCTCAGTTTAGTAGATGTTCTAGATTTGTACTGCTTGCATGGAGAGCACTAAAGAAATATCAACACGCTTGCTGAGCATATCGAATAATCAAAGAGCAGTGAAACGGTAAAAACAGTGTGAAAAAGCTGTCGCTGTGTGTCAAGGGTGAGTTCTGAAACAGGATGTGGCTTGGCGTCAACATCTACTCCACTAATTCGCAAGCAAAGCTATAGGTGTGGGGCCCTTAAACATCGGTAAACAGTGGACGGAACTGCGACTGTGTGAGGCCAACAAGGTCTGAGACTTGAAGTGAAAGTTCTCAGTGTTCTCAGCCAACTATGTTTTAACATGTTGGGACAAAACCAAAATTCCAGTGAAGAGCTAAGGCGTGATATTGTAGTCATCTAGAAAAAATAAATGTAGTTTAGTATGAATTTTTTTTTTACAATTAGGTTACAGTTATGCACCAATTGTGAATTTCAGGCACCGTCCCGATTTCTTTACTGCCAGTTGGTTACTGGCTAGTTTTTATAATCCCTTTTTAACCCACTCTTTGAACTAAATACACATTAAACACATTTCCATTACTTTGATAGCCGAACAACATAATGAACAACATTATTTGCTCTTTAACAGGCCAGACTGGCCAGGCGAACGTTGATAACAACAAGCAGAAGTCAAAGCTGTTTCCATAAAAAATACTTCATCTCTACCAAACCACTCAAACCACATCCTGCTCTTCATTATGGAGGCTCGGACCACCATTGTGGGTGTGGTTTAGGAGACAGCGGGACTCACTGTGAAACCGAATAAAACTTCACCACTACAGGCAGATATTTCTTCCAGTGCCAGGGCTGGTATTCACTATGCAGTCATAAAGAGGACTGATCTTTAATCAGAGTCAGCTGTATTTATGATGGTCGTTGTCATAAAAGCTAAGCTAGATCAGCAGTCCTGCTTCCAAAGGGGTTTTGTGAAAACAGACCTTGTTGTTTAAAACGACTGACTGCAGTGTTTGGCCACACAGTAAAGTTTTGTTCAGTTTTGTAGCTCACAGTAAATCATCACTCTGTGCCACCTTAATGAAGCGCTGGATGCGGTTTTAGTAGGTTGAGAGAAGTTTGGGGACGTTTTTACAGAAAATATTTGGGTGACAATTGACTTCTAATATTTGTTAGTAATGTTAGCTAAGCCTCATATCTCCAGTTCTGAACTAGAGAAGCAAGAGTGCTTTGATGCCTGCCTTGTTTGGTCCAGATCTTCAGAATTTTCAGCTTAGTCCAAACCAAAATAGCAGGTGTGAAAGATGCCACAGTCTGTAACAATGGACCAAATTTGGTCCAACCAAAAGAAGTGATCTCGGTTTTGTCAAGATGTTTTCTAAGAGGACGAGAGAGAGGTATGAAACTATGGCAGTGGTATATAAAGGTGCATCAGAGAAGTGGTGCGCTGACCAATGGGAAGGAGAGTTTTCCGTTTTTTGCCTCCTGAATTGACAACATCCCGATGTCAGATGCACATCCATCTACAAACCAATCAGTGTCAAGTACAGGGAGACGCAGCCCACGCAGGTGATGGCGACGGGAAAGCTCTTCAATGCATGTGTGTCATGCAAAGCTCTTCAGTGCTCTTCATTGTGAAACCAAAATTAACCAGATAAATTTTGTATACAATGCAACAAAACGTGATCCTTGTTTTGGACCTTGGTCCAAAAGTGTGTGAAAAATGCCGCAGGTGTGAAAAGGCCCTTTGACACCAAACATTTATTGCCTGGAAATTGTGTAAATCTGATTTTTCCCCAAAGTATTTCTTTTTACAAATGCAGTCAAATCCTGGGGACAAACACCCTGTTTTATTCCCTTGTTTTCAGAGGAAACATTGGACCAGCAGGTTCTTTCAACCTTTTGGACATATAGTGTAGCATCCTGGAGTTTGCTGGGCAAGACATTATTAGGGGCATTACTGAACTCTAAATGAAGTCAAGCTACTTTGTGCTCTGTTGAATATCTCACCCGCTTCTCTCCATGCAGCAGCCAGACAGAAGTTCAACAGAGCAGGAAAGTGTATTAATGAGACTTTTTCACGGCTGATTTACTTCTGTGAAATGAATGGGCCTTGCAGTTGCATTTCTGTGCTTTTTCTTTGAGTGTCCAGCTGGGAAAATGGAGAAAAAAAGCCACTACAACGTTATTTATTTATTTATTTATTTATTGCTATTTTTGCAGCGCGGGTGAGGTGAGCACTTCCAGACTGATGGTCAATAGCAGTGAGAAAGCCCTCGGCAAGAGCCTGCCTGCCTATTTGCAGTCTCCCGAAGAAGGATGGAAGGTCAATGCTACACTAGTCGGCCTGATAAGGTGAGTGAGGAGAGTGCTGGCTCTTTCTGAAAGCTGCCATTAAGCATTATCTGTGTCACTGGCTTCATGAGCTGATGGCACGGCTTCCATGGAAAAAATCAAGGTCACTTACCTCATTTAGCCGAGCGCTGACATTTGGAGCGCTAAACCTTTGCCCTTGCTCCCAAACAGAGCAGAGTGTCAACATCAAGTTGTTTGAGAATGAGGCCATTTTAAAGATGACTTGATATTACTTTCTCTTCATTGATACAGATACTGAAGCCTGAAGTTTTGGCTGATAATGCTTTAAATAAGCATTTTTTTTATCTGAGGATCTTCACTTTAGCTGGATTTCTAAAGGCCTTGCACTGCTCTACTAACCTTTTACAAGTGCAAAATGTAAAGTGTAAAATGTGGTATAACACTTATCCAGCTACTGTAAGGTTAACTTTAGGCTACATTACTATTATCTTTTGTCTATTATCTATTATCTCATGTGACTTGTTATGTTGATTTAAAAGAGTTCTGTAATACTTCGGGGTGTACCAATGCATCGAAATATTGTGATATTGCAATGAAAAAATAACGATGGCGATGCGTCATGGAGAATATGCGCTCTATTAATTATGATATTTAATGTGTCTGCATTGTTTATAGTGTTCAGCTAGCACCAATCAACAACCCAGTCCAGCACATTTATGTCATACATCCCTGCCCTCCCACAGAACCAAAATAATTTTTCTCTGTTCAGATTTCTTTCCAGATATATGGAGAATATTTAATTGTTTTCAGTCTTACTTTGTTGAATATATTGCACGTGTATCGAATCGTCTAGGGACCCAAATCATAAGTTGACCGCTTCATTAAACTGCTAGTGATATTTCAGACTACACTTGTTACCATTCCTGATAACATTTGAAATCTTCTGGGGTTTTCAATTGACAACCGGGGTGGGGGGATTTCATGTATCAACCTGGGGGGTGGGATGGATTGATTTCTGTCATTGACTAGAAGGGGTTTGTTGAGGTGTTTATTTCTTTGTTGACAGGGAGCGAAGGGGGATTTCGTTTCTCAACAGGGGAGGGAAAAAACTGGGAAAATATTAAAATGGGAAGGTTACAATACAAGAGAAACTCTGGGAGTTCAGGGTTGACAGGTCTGCATGTTACAGAATTGGAACACATTCATTCTTTTTTTTCTGATATACTATGTTCTGCTGGTATCGGCCTTATACAGAAGTTGGGTATAATACCTGTGCCATGTCTCGGTATCCAGCGAGAAGGAAGCATAAGAATAATAGTTTTTAAGTAGCAGTTGGAGTTATTTTCGTACACACCACTCCAGTGTGCTTTTTATATGCATGTTTAATCCTCTCTAACTAAAAGACAGAACATCTAGGTGTGTGCTGCACTTCTCTTTGTGCTAAGAATAGTGCAGACTGCTGGGCCCTGTTTGCCCACAGAGGGAATAGTTAAACCAGGACTGCTGAGACACTCGGCACAGACTGGGCTTAGTTGCCTGAGCAGCACTGTCATCTTATTCTAAGTGTGTACATGCTGTGCTTCTCAGACTTTGCATAAGCGCACATGAGCAACATTGTTAGGTTAAAGGACCTGTGTTCTACATTTTTTTTCCTGAGGTTCACCTGTTGTCAGAATTCATTTGTTTTTGTTTTTTTTACTGAGCCTCTAACACACACATGAGCAGGCATACAGGCATATGTGTGTGTGTGTGTATGCATTTGTGTGTGTGTGTGTGTGTATATATATATATATATATATATATATATAAACACACACACACGCACACACAT
>JBBPCZ010000037.1:3976281-3987088 GCA_037974445.1 Brycinus macrolepidotus
TGTATATATATATAAACTTAACTATAGTTATAATTAATTACCATATGAGTATATAAATGCATTGGTTTTTGTGACACCAAAAAAATTATGCATTTAAAATGGGTCATTCTTGCTGCTCCATTTTAGTATGGACTGGGTGATGAATATATTTGGACATTTGAATTGTGTTTACATACTGCGTCAAACCCTTTATGTAAAAAAAAGTGAAAATGTATTTCTCCCATGAAATGAGAATTGCTTTGAAAAGGTTTTCATTCTAGCATTTATTTGAAAGGTAAAAGAGCTCAGTGCTTTTCTTTCAGACCCTCAGGCTAAGATTAGGGTTTGGTTTGGTGCAGCACAGCGGCGTTTAGCCACAGTCACGCAGAAGGCTGATGTGTTTAATGCTTGGCGTGGCTGTACGTGTACAGAACAGCTGTACTGTTGTTTGCCAGCATGGTTTGCAAGCGAAATACAGTCTGCTTCCTCTTTTTGTATTCTTAATTGTTTTTCTTGACCGTCACTGTGGATTTTAAAAAGAGGAACTGCGACAAACAACACGAACAAACAGTCTATTATGATCAGTGTGTGAGTTGTTGGGGTTTTTTTTCAATTAATACAACCTATCTGCTGTGTCTGTAGCATGTGATCATTTAATATAGACAATAACTTTAGCATTTTAGAATTCAAATACACATATAATAACAGGTGTCTCCCTTTAAACCCTTAGGCTACGGTCTTATTATTCAGTTATTAATCTGAAGTCTTATTATTCAGTAACTACCATGCATTATTTGATAACTACTATTAAAAGAACATGTAAGTTCTGCAGTTCTGACTTCATTATAGAAGGAAATTAGACTTCAGAGTCTGTAAGTAAAATATTCACTCCAAATCTGAAGCAGCTGCCTCGGTACTGCGATTGCACAGTGTTTCATATCAGGAATTCTGTCTCTGGATTTGTGTTACTGTTTAATCAGTGCCCAACACTGGGCCAAAAAAGAGACAGATCCTCCCAAAGTGACATTTCTACACTGTGAAATCAGCCCCGAACGCGGCCGCTGACGTCCATCCACTTTTGACAAACTCCACACACCTGATCTTATCATCTTTTCCCAAACGTGGAGGGGGGAAGCAAACATATTGTAATTACGGAGCGACATGTTATCTGTCCTGTGTTTGGGGAAATGTCACGCTCTGTTGACATCGCAGACACCTTGGATGGGTGTCACAAACACTTCCTCATTAGCAGCTCGTAACGTCTCGCGCACACTGTCTCATTTATCAGATATGGAGGAGCTCGCAGATACTCCGTCTCTGACTCATGCCTGTGATTGCATTCAAAAATATCTCAGGGCATAAAAGAAGGAGATGATCAGAGTGTACACTCAAGTAAGCAGTGAAAAATATTTTATAAGTCAGTATGCTAACAGCCTGCACCGCACAACATCTGTACTGACATCATATTTAGGTCCTGACAAATAAAGATAACCTGGTTTCAGAAACAGATTTTTTCCTGAAGGTTATTGTCTTTATGGGTAGCTTATAGGATTCTTTAGTTCTTGAAAGGAGAGATTTGTGAACTAATGCTATGCATTTTATGCTTTGCATGATATATCCTTGTGTAACCCTACAGAAATTAATTATTTCTCTGTGATCCTAATCCAGGTAAATGCAGTCCCAATTTCAACAAATGTAATGTATATGTAGCGTTCATGTAACAAACATGGGGTGTCCACATCCATCCATGTGGTTGACAAATTATACGAAATTATATATATTATATATTAGGGGTGTGACGAGACACTCAGCTCAGCTCACGAGACGATACATGATATTGGGTTCACGAGAACGAGACGAGATGAGATTTTAACGAGATTCTTCAGATAACTTTAAAGATGAAAGAGATGAAAAGCCTTTCATTTGACTGAAAGTCAAAAACACAAAACAGGTGCATTTTGAAATGGTGTAACTGATCACTGCAGTTTTACTTTTAATTATTAATTATTAAGCTTGAATTATCATATGCAGTAACAACTGGACAGAACAATATGCACCCACTGATGGTTTTAACTGTAAGTGTGTAACTCAAATGACTGGCTTCTCTTGTATAATTCTCTAACTGACCTTCTAACTGAACTCCTTCTCACAAGTTGAACATAAAAAATTAAAACAATATAATTAACAAAAATAAATAAAATTTTTCTTTGTCTATTTTAAGTGAAAATAAGTGCAAACCATAAATCATAGTAGTACACTGTCGAGACATGGCCTTCATAGAACCACTCAAGGTGCTGTGGTTTCTGGCACCAAGACGTTAGCAGCAGATCCTTAGGTCCTGCAACCCTTTGCCATGTTCCTCAAATCAATCCTAAACAATTTTTGCAGTGTGGCAGGGAGGATTATCCTGCTAAAAGAGGCCACTGCAATTAGAGAATATCATTGCCATGAAGAGGTGTACTTGGTCTGCAACAGTGTTTAAGCAGGTGGTATGTGTAAAAGTAGTACATGAATACATGAATTCCAGCACGCAAGATTTCCCAGCAGAACACTCCCAAGAGCATCACACTGCCTACGCCGGCTTGCCTTCTTCCCATAGTGCATCCTAGTGCACACGCACCCAGGTGTACATATAATATAATAGAAAACTTGTGATGACCCTATTGCTGGTTCACTGGTTGTCCTTTCTTGGACCACTTTTTGTAGGTACTAACAATTGCATACCAGGAACACCCCACAAGATCTGATGTTTTGGAGATGCCCTGACACAGTGGTCTGGCCATCACAATTTGGCCCTTGTTTGGTCATTGAGATCTTTTATGCCTTTTCCTTCTTCCAACATGCCAATTTTAAGAAAGGCCTGTTCAATTGTTGCCTGAGGTATCACACTCCTTGAAAGGTGTCATTGTAACAAGATAATCAATGTTATTCACTTCACCTGTCAGTGGTTTTAATGGTATGGCTGATTGCTGTATATAACATATACAATATTTCAAGGGTGTGCAAAAATATGCTTTAGAGTATTCTTAGGGATTTTTGATTTTTGATGTTGCTTTGTTCTGTTCTGCTCTGTGTTGCACCATGGTCCTGGAGGCACGTCATCTCATTTCACTGTGTACTGTGTGTATGGTTGAAATGACAATAAAACCTACTTGACTTGACTTGACTTGATTTTTTATATACAGGTTCCTAGTTTAACATTGGGCACATCTTTATCACTTCTCAGAGAAAGAAAGATCATCTGGGATCAGTTTGTGTCTTTCGCATAAGAAAATTACAGGAATGTTGCTTTTAGCGTCTAGAGTATGTGATCTCTGTAATACTGGTTTTAATTTAGAGAGAATTCTTGAACGGCACGTTACATGTCCAGTGTGCTCTGTGTTCCATTAAAAGGAAAGACATCCTCCGCTTCTTGGACGCGGAGAGGGACGTGTCTGTTGTGAAAAGCAGCTTTAAGCCTGGAGACACCATCCACTACATTCTGGACAAGCGCAGAACGCTGAACGTGTCCCATACTCTGCACAGCCTGCTGCCCGAGGTGTCGCCTCTGAAGAACAAGCGGTTCAGGACCTGCGCCGTGGTGGGCAACTCTGGGGTCCTCCTCAAGAGCGGATGTGGAAAGGAGATAGACAGCCATGATTTCGTTATACGGTAATTTCCCCTCTAGCTATTATTCACTTATCGGCAGCCTTTAGGTATTGAGTTCTCACAACAATGGCGAGGCCATGAGACTGGAGAGCTTCGGCTGGTAAAAGCCTGTCTCCGAATCTGCCTCCCAGTCTGGGGTACAGATTGCTTTACCAATCTTGTAACCTATCACTGCTGAGTCGTTAATTTATGGCAGCTTTAGCCAACGTAATCAAATGAATCCCCTTTCATCTAGTCTGCGGGAAAATGGCTGGAAGCCAGAGATTTGTCAGAGTTATTCAAGCAGAGTTTCAGATTCAATCTGTCAATGTTTTTCATAGCTGGCGACCTTTCCTTCTCTGAATTATGCAACAGGAACCCGATATTCGAAAATGGTCTTGTTGAAGGGAAATTCCACCCGTTCTTTTCACATGTAAATGACCAAATAAAACCAAACTAAATTTTAACCAAGGAGTTATGGTGGGAAAGTTTGTGTAAATTTTTGTTCCAGATAGACCCAACATAGAGCACAAACACAACATGTTTTGCTGCTTTCCTAAGTGCTCTCCTAAAAAGCCTATTAGCATAGCCTGTGCCATGATGCCTCAAAGAGCTCCATATAAAGCAGGCCTATTTTAGGCCAGCAGAACTGCCAGAACCTCACTACAGGCTTTTTAGCATTTACAAAGAGCCATTACTTTGAGTCCTATCAGATCAACACCTGCTTTGGTTAAAATAGTTTATTGTTGTACAGTATTATAATAGGCATAGTGATGAATACGAGTTGCTTTAGGGATGCACTGATATAGTATTGAGCCGATAATTAGAAAAAAAAACAGTCATTCTTAACCTATAATCTATAACCTTGTGACGCTGTTTTTTTTTAAAACTTTCTTATTCTAATTCACACATGAATTGCTTTAAGCATAAAACTCATATTCTTTAGGCTATAAAGACCGCTGGAATGATATACATGATTAGTTGGATTAACGATATTCTTTTAATTAAATAGGTCTTAATTGAATGGTGCCCCATCACCGTACCTCAGCCTAATGTTTACTGCAAACGGCAGTTATTCTTCTTCTGAAAAACCTTCGCACTGCTGACGTTTTGATTGCGTGTGATTACATGCGTCAGTGCATATGGAAGGAGAAATGTGGGCATCAAGTTATCAGTTGCACTTCTCATATCTGATTAAGTGTAAAACATCAATTTGTCACGCGTGAACACACCACGGCACAGCACAGCACACAGTGTGAACAGTCTTTCTATGCATTTAACTCATTCACCAAGTGAAGCTTTGGGCAGCCAGTGACGCAGCACCCGGGGAGCAGTTTGTGTGGACAGTACCTTGCCCAAGGGTGCCTCAGGGATGACACTGGGATTTGAACCCACGACCTTCCAATCACAAGGGCATCTCCTTAACCACCAGGCCACCAGCTGCCCCAGATATATGTCAGCTGCTGATGTACCTTGCATCCTTGTCTGTATTAGGGGTGCAAGATGTATTAGAGGCAAATACTTATAATCTCAGTTTCTAAAATTCTAAATAATACAGAAAACTGAGCATCTCACGCTCAGCTTGCATGTGTAATGACACATGAGGAATTAGCAGTGGTGGGAAGAGAATGTACACACTTTTGTATGAATAGGAGTGCTTGGATAAGACTTCCATTCACCTGCTGTTGTGAATGGCTCTAGATTAGAGTGTCTGCTGAAATGTAAAATTAATCAGCATTTAGTCTTACATTTATTAAATTCTGGTGGCCTAGTGGCTAGGGAGTTGCCCCTGCGATCAGAAGGTCATGGTTTCAAATCCCAGGACTGCTAGTGGCACCACTGAGGTACCCTTGAGCAAGGTACCGTCCCCGCACACTGCTCCCCGGGCGCCCCTCATTGGTGCCAGCCCACTGCTTCACTTGGTGAATGGGTTAAATGCAGAGAAAGGATTTCACACTGTTCACACTGTGTGCTGTGGTGTGTTCATGCATGACTGTAATGGGCCACTCTGCTTTTTACTTTATCTCAAAACCGTTATTCTCAGTGGACGCCATGTATGGATTGAAGAGCTGATTTACTTCTAAATGCAAAAAATAGTAATTTAATTAATTAATTAGTCAATTAATTAGTGAATAAATGAAATTATTTGTGTAACATTCTCATTTTTCTGGTCTGTTGTTGTTTACATTCTCCATGTGTCTTTGTTTATGTGTCTGTTCCATGTGAGTATGTTTTGGTCTTAGCCCCACCCCCTTGTTGTCCTGTTCACCTGTGTCTAGTTCTTGTCTCCGCCCCTGCCCAGGTGTTCTCTTTGCCTTAGTTAGTATAAATACCCCCGTATTTCAGTCTGTGTTTGTGGATTCATGGTAAAATCTCTCGTCAGGCTGCTTTTTGTAAAATATCCTTTTGGAATGCTGTTACGATCATGTCTACCTGTGTTGGTTTTCTTGTCGTTTTGTTCAGCCTGTTCATTTCCCCCTTTGTTTCTGCAGTGCTCCTGTTCTTGTTATCCTTTGGACCATCTTGTATTTTTGTAGTTTCTCATGCTTTCATGTACCCCTGACCCCTCGTCTTTGTTTGTGTTTTTGTTATTTGTTCTTTGGCATTAAACCTTTTGGATCCTGCGATTATATCCTGCTTGCCTCGACCCTCACATCACTGCAATTGAAAAGTAATTAAAGCAAAGTAAAAAAGTAAAATATTATTATTGGCCATAACACCATAAATCAGTCTAGAAATATTGTTGAATAATATGATCCACATTGGTGCATTTCCAGTCTTGGATAAAGTACATAAAAGTAACTAGCTGTGCAGAACTACTGATAAGATGTCCAGGCCTGATCAGTTTCAAAGGTACAACACACGAACAGAGATATTCTGTTTTCCATTCACTGAAACAGGCATTTTCATGCTGCCTCGCACTTCTTTTATTTCATATAACTAATGCCCTACAGGCTGCCTGAGGGTTTTCTTTCTGGCTCTAACGTTTGCTTTTTTCTTACGGGCCTGGCTCAGATGTAACTTGGCCCCCCTGGTGGAGTTTGCGGAGGACGTGGGCTTGAAGTCGGACTTCACCACCATGAACCCATCTGTGATCCAGCGGGTGTACGGCGGTTTGCGGAACGAGACGGTGCGGGAGCGTTTTGTGGAACGTCTCAGCATGCTGAACGACAGTGTCCTGTGGATTCCCGCCTTCATGGTGAAGGGCGGAGAGAAGCACGTGGAGGGCGTCAATGAGCTTATACTTAAGCGAAAGCTTCCAGTGCACATGGCCTACCCCTCACTCCGTCTGATTCATGCTGTCAGAGGGTGAGTCACACAAGCAGTTAAAGTGCCCACATCGTGGAAATCTTGAAAAACTTTGATGTATTATGTATTTGATGTAAGAGTTTGATGTGTTATGCTAATATTGCCAAAGCGTATTGTTACATCCTCAGTCCGTACGGTCTATTTATAGAAAGGGAACTGCAGGAGTATTCCGTTGGGCTTCATGGTTTTTATGATTATGAATACCAACACATTTACATATGTACACTTTCAGCCTGAAGCAGCTGCACCCATTTATGTTCACGTTTTTAGGAGTGTGTCAGCCCAAACTGCTTTCTAAACAGGACACAATACAGAGCAGCCAATCAGGACAGTGATCATTTACATACAGTTGTATGTGATCATTTGGACCCCCCAAACTGTGGATTGAAGTAGTCTACTCTTTAACTTCGATCACCAAAGGTATATTTGAAGTATTTCAATAAAAGAACACTTTGCTGGTGGATCTGTTGACCTTTGGGGTTGTGTGGCACAGGAAATATTGTGGGGATTGAGGGATTCTTCTTAATTTTGACAAGTTCTGGAAGCCATTGTTCCACAGTCAGTGAAGAAACTGAAGAAGAAAATATGTTGGATATTACAATAAGACAGTGATCCAAAACACATCAAAATCAAGGAATGCAAGATTGTGTGGTTTTCATTCTTCAAATTCAAATGAATATTATTGAAAAATCATTAGATGTTAAATATGTTGTGCATCCATAACAGCCTATAAATATTTCTTAACTACAGGCATTCTGCAAGGAAAAGTGGGAAAGAATAAAAAGAATTATTCAACAATTATAATTATACTTACAAGTTAATCATATAGTAAATTGTTCAGAAATATTCAAGTTCCACCCAGAAGTGCTGTTTACTTCTTTTCACTTAGAAAATCAAAAAAGTGTGTAATTTGACAAGGGTTGCCCAGACTCTCACATATAACTGTATATCAGTCTTACATGCTGGAAAATGATCATGTAAATGTTCATAAAACCACGAGTGTCATAAGTGGACCCCAGGGAAAAGTAGGATACAGCTGAAATGAGAATAAGCAGAGTACTCCACTTAAGTAATAACAACAAATGTCAACCGGGTCATGCATGGGGATTAAATAATTATGCTAGCAGTGGAAGGGGCTTTCCTTTATCGAGGTGTAGTAATGATCTCGTCTTTATCATGCTGTTGTTTGCCGTATTACACTTAGAATTCAGAAGTTAATTGCTGCCAGTCACGGGGTTGAAAGTCGAGTCATATGGCTGTACATATCTAAATTGATCTGAACAGAGAGTAATGGAAGAGTATCTGAGTGGAAGGTGCCTGTAGAAATAATAATAATTAATGTTAACGTTTCTTTAACACTGATTTGATAGGTTAATCTTACTGAGATCCATATTCTCTTTACATTCTGAAATGACCTTGTAGGCAACAATGAAAGGGAATAGCTCCATTGTGCACATGCACATTAAGGCCTGCTGCTCATTATTTTCAGTAGGATTTTTTAAGAAGCAGACTGTACACAAACAAGCTTTATTTAGCACATTTCTAAAGCTTTTCCTGGAATTCTGGTTCATTGGTGTGATAACACTACATAATTTGTTCTAAAACTTCACAACAGCACTGCTGGGTTTCAGAAATATCCCTGCAGAAGCCTTTGAGCAGCTGGTAACACTTGAGTGGAAAGGGGGATTTGCGATCTGAAACTAGTCCAGCAGAACAGTGTTCAGTCCAGTAGGGCCGTGACCACTTTGCCTTGGTGGAACAGAAAAGTTCACTGCAGAGATTAGCCTCCTTGAAGATGGCGGGAGGCTGTGGCTGTTGTGCGTTTACCACGTTCATCCCAAAAATGTGCCTTTGAGATGCACATCAGACGTTCCTGCCGTGTTTTCTTATTTGCCCACTGCACGCTTTCATTCTCGGTCCAATCTCGGGCATCAGAAGTACGAATCCTGCAAATTAAGCTCGTCTGAAGACAAAAGAAGAGAGCATCGATCAACATAAATTGGTGTGAAGAGCCCAGGCCTGGCTGTGTTAGCTAGCGGGGAGCCCACAGCTTCTGCCCTCTGATTGTCATTTCCCAAATCAAAGCCAGCCTGCAGGCAGCCACCTGTGGAGCACCTTTGCAAGGCAGCGCTCGGTGGGCTATGGGCTTAAAGACAACCCAGTGATTACACACACTCCTCATTCATGATACAGGCCTGAAAAAGCCCATGAGTGCTCTTAATCCTCAGACTCCAGACCATAATGTTTTCAATTGTTGGATGATAACAAAAGCTCATATCTCCAAAAAGGTAATTTTATAGTAGAAGGTAAAAAAAAATTATTTCAACTGTACGTTAATGTGACAAGCTTTTATTCCAAGTCATTTTGGACCATTTCCATTGGTCTCTTTGTCTTGGAACATTGACATCATTTAATGGGCAGCTGCCGTTTTGAGGTAAAAAAACAAACAAAATTGAGGTCTTCGTACGACAGCCACAGAATGATATTTTCATTTAAAATTCCACGGTGAAGGAGGGGCACGTATATCAGCCTCGTGGAGCATTTCTTGAAAGGCCAACAGGGAGAACATATTCACATCTGTTAAATTAGTTTTCCTTCCGCTAGCCTGTCTTGGAAATGAGGCTATTGTGCTTCTCTGCTGGAGTCTTTACATCTAGTGATCTTTTAAGCATGCGTGTTCTCCTGAGGGGGGAGGGTGTGGTGTGTGTGGGGGGGTGGGGGTTGTTACGATTTCCTTTGAAGGTCCTTCATATGCAGAAAATGCACAAGAATTCAAAAATACATCATCTTCGATGCGTTTCTCCTAGCAGCAATCGGTCAGTTGGTGTTTGATTACGGCCTTCAAAAGGTGTTCATTCTGGCCACGTAGTCCTGTGGGCACATCAGATGTTCTTGTGAGTTACCATGGCAGCCAAGCACCTTTCTCTTTTCAATGACACCTTCAGACCGGCCTGCTCTGGCGCTAAATATAGGCCTCTGAAGGGTGAAACGCTTCTCAGTCAAGGCGACTAACCCTGGAGGCCGCCACTTAGTGCTGGATTGGATCGAACTCTTAAAGGACTATTGAAGCCCCCATAAATTAAGACCAACATTGAAATAAACCACAATAGACCCTTTTTTATTTCAGATATATGACTTTTGTTTTGCTGTACAGTTTACATATAATTACATAAGTTACGCTCACTCTGTACTCACTTATCCGTCCATCCTTTTTCTGAACCTCTTATCTTTAACCAGTGTAAAGGGGGAGGATCTATCCCAGTGGTCTTAGGGCGAAGGCAGAGAAACAAACTGGACAGGTTGCCAGTCCATCACAGGGCATGTAATTCTCTATGAATAATATAATGTAAATGATATAATAAATGATATAATAATAATTATTGACCAAAAAAAGGATCAAATATGACGTATGGTTGAGCATAACTTTGCACAACAAACCTTTTCAACAAATTCAGATTATAATAAAAGATCTCCTCTATTTATGAGGAGATATAATGTGGTATTGAGTAAATTCAGTGAGCTTCAATTCTGATACCTGTGTACAAACTAGGGATAAACAGTATCATGTTATATTTATTATTTTATTGATATTGTGATAAATTATTTCACTTTGTTTTTCTGGATCTTTCACAGATATAGCAGGCACTTCTAGAATACTGATAGAATACTGAACAAGTATATATATGATTATATATACAGTGGTACCCCGCTTAACGAACGCCTCACAGAACGAACGTTCCGCATAACGAACGCCGCCTCGGACGCACGCGTGACTCGCAGAACGAACGCGTTTCACATAACGAACCGCACCTCACACGTGAAAATCGAGTTTTACATTAAAAAATGGCTGAATCCGGCCAGATGTGTCTCAGATGAAGACAAAGCATCATGT
>JBBPCZ010000037.1:3996037-4009580 GCA_037974445.1 Brycinus macrolepidotus
CTTTGTGCACTGGGACACAGTCATGCTGGAACAGAAAAGGTTCTTCCCCAAACTGTGTCCACAAAGTTGGAAGCATGCTGTTGTCCAAAATGTCTTGGTATGCTGAAGCATTTAAATTTCCCTTACTGGAAGTAAGGGGCCTAGCCCAAACCCTGAAAAAAGGTGTGCCCCAGTACTTATATCCACATAGTGTAAGTAGTGCTCATTACACAGGAAGCATATTGGCCGGTCCTTCTCCACAAACCTGTTCATGCGAAGTTTGGGATGTCTTTCTTGAACAGCTTGCTTCAGATTGTGTTACACCATTTCCATTGGATTCTAAAATCTGGAGTTTCTTCTCTTTAAACAAAGTTATTGTCTTGGATCACTGTGGTATGGTTGTGTGTTCAGCCCTCCTGAGTTTTAGTCATTAAAGAAATAGTATAGCAAAAAGTAAGGGTGCCTAACTGTTGCACTTTTAGCTTTGTTAGCCATATTGAGGAAGGATCACACAGTATTCACCTGCTACACAGCATTTATTGCTTTCTTCATAGCACTGGGAACCGCATCAGTTGCCAGAAAAAGCTCAGCTTTTGCCCTGTTTGTCACACAAACATAAAAAGTTACAAATCCTGCATCCTTCACAGCAACACATAGTCAACCACTCAGAACATGTGCTGCAGCACCTAAACAATTTCTGGCAGAAACGTAAAATCTCACAGGGGAAAGGTCCACACAAGGAGGTACATCATTGGTGGTAGCCCACTGCTTCACTAGGTGAACGGGTAGAATTCAGAGAAAGAAATTTCACACTGTGTGCTGTGCTGTGGTGTGTTCCCGCATGACTATAAGGGTACACTTTACAGTGGTGCGGGAACACACCACAGCACAGCACACATTGTGAAATTTCTCTCTCTGAACTTTGCCCGTTCACTGAGTGAAGCGGTGGGCTACCACCAAGAGGGGTGCCCGAGGAGCAGTGTGTGGGCTACTTTGTTCAAGGGTACCTGAGTGGTGCCACTAGCAGTGTTGGCTTCTGAGTGGTGCCACTTCTGATTGCAGGCGCAAGTCCCTAACCACTAGACCACCAGCTGCCAATGCTTGTGTGGGCACCATTAACAGAGTACTTCATTTCAACTTCATTTTGTGTGAACATACTAACACCCCCCCCCCAAAAAAACCCAAACAAACAAAAGAAACCCTGAAACAGGTGTGTCCCAATACTTTTGTCCACCTTGTGTGTGATTATGAAACACCTACTACGGTTCCCCGGCCTCCTGACGTCACAGCCCGGGGTTTCCATCTACAGGCTCCGAGAGAGAGTGTGAGTCTCGGCTCCACGGCGTCATGGCGGAGGCCGGCTGCTGTTGTTGTTGTAGGACCTGCGGCTGAAATGCCTGCTACCTTTTCTCTTTGTTTCTGCCCTCGGAATACAAAGAAACACCTCGGTTTTCGGCGGGAGACGTTTTTGAGCCGGGACACGGGAGCCTGGAGGAGAAGAGGCTCGCAGAAACGAGGCTTAGCCTAAAATAAAAAAAAGTTGGGACTGTTTTCCAAAGGGGCTCGGAGCTAGCTGCTAACGTTAGCCGAGCCGCCTGAAATAAGAAAGGAGGGACGCGGGACCCTGGCGGCACGCCGGAGCCAGGTAACAGCACAGAACCAGTGGAGTTTTACCCTTAGCAGCAGCCGGAGGGCTTCTCGTTCAGGTTCGGCCACCTTATAGGTTTACTAGCATCATTATTTCAGGAAGAAGCGACGAAAACAACTGCTAAGCGACGCGGATCCCGGCCAAAGCCAGTTACGATCCAGGAATTAGCCTCCCGACGTGCACTCGGGGAGGTCATCAACCTCCCAGACGCAGCACTGAGAAAAACAGGGGCTCTATAAACTTTCACCATGTGTTACAAATTCAGCTAGGATAAGCTAGCCTCAAGAAAAGCCTACTAACTTCTCCTAACCGAGCTCCTGGGTTTTTTTTTTAAGTCGGGCAGTTAGCCATAGCACGACGGCTAAATCAATGTAGATTATAAACTAGCCTCGTAAAAACGAAACGTGTAGCACACGCAGAGCAAGCGTGGTCCTGTCGAATAGTACTTTGCATACCATTTTTCCGCACTCAGTTTTAATATCCACTCCTCCTTGTTTTGCATAAATTGTGGGGTAAAAACGTCGTGTTAGCCAAAACAGCTAACACGCTGCTCTCAGTGCCAGGACGAGAGACAGTTAGCCTAGCGTGTTAAACGGCTAACTCGGCTAACTTAGCTCCCCTGGAGAAGCAGATCTTCACAACCGTGTTTGAAATGTGCCGCGGAAAATTTCATCTTGCTGTTTTGGAGGGTCACTTCCACTTTTCCTAAACGCAGAACCGTTTTTTAGTTTGTATTTAAAGTTTGTGTTATTAGCTAGCCGTAGCTAAGCAGAGAGAGGTTCGTCTTTTTTGCTCGGAGGGTCTCATCACGCGGGTCCCCGGTTCAGTGTGGCCGGTGTGAAGGAGGCTTTGCCCGGGTCATTGTCCAGGAGAGGCCGCCTGCACTCGAGCCCCACACGGCTCAGGCCTCTCACCAGGCCCTGGCTGCATCCAGAGAACACCTTACACAGATCGGATTTGTTATATTTACTTCTAATGTCGTTATAGTAAGACTAATGTACAGTTAATCAAAATCTTAACATTTACACACACAATTTTCGTCATGTTTTATAGTAAAACTAATGTACAGTTAAGCATCCAGAGAACAGTTTAAACACATTTTCCACTTTTGGGACTAATAAAGGCTTATCTTATATTTCCTATCCAGAGAACACTCTACACACATCATGTTTGTCCTATTTGGTTTTAATTTCTTTGTAGAAAGACTAATGTAAAGTTAAGGCATAATATTAGTATTTCCCGTCCAGAGAACACTTTACTCACATCCTATTTGTCCTATTTGCTTGTGATTTCGTTATAGTGAAACTAATGTATAGTGAAGCATATGCTTAATACTTTACATCCAGAGAACACTCAACACATCATATTCGTCCTATATGCTTTTAATTTTGTTATAATAAGACTAATGTACAGTGAAGCAAAATCTTAATATTTTGCATCCAGAGAACACTTAACACATTTGTCATATTCTGTTGTGATTTCGTTATAGTAAGACTAATGTGCAGTGAAGCAAATAAGATAAGATAATCCTTTATTAGTCCCACAAGTGGGAAATTTGTGTTGTTACGGCTGCAAAGTGGACAGAACAAAAGAAGAAAGTAAGAGCGGCATAACCAATAGAAATAAAAACTAGAATAAAAGCAAGTCCTTTTTTTTTTTTTAAAACGTCAACTGCTTGAATTCTCTCTACATGAGTTCCTCTGAGACTTCATTCGTTTAGAGACGCTGCTTTGCCCAGTAGGACACGCTTTCTCAGACTCCTGGATAGCACATATATACTTATTATATATTTTACTTGATTGTGTGTACTTTAAAAGATTAGGCCGTATTTCAACACACTGCCACAGTTCAGTTGAGATTTTGGACCTGTAATTCATTTTAAAGGGATATTGCATCCATTTTCCATTGGTTTTTAATTGGTTAAAGTCGTTCAGAGTGGTTTTATATAAAATGCTGCATTGCTGAGAAACTAACTGACTCATGTTTCCTTACAGCAGGGATGATGGGAACCAGCAATTATGATATAACACAAATAAAACCAGTTTATGTGCTATTTAAAGTGTTTTCTTAGTTTTTTATGTAATGTTGATGGGGAAAGTAGTGATATAGCTGCTGTTTCTAATGATAATTTCACTATAGCTAGTACTCATTTGGGTAATCTCATTGATGAGAGTTAAATCGACCGGAGACTTACATTCATATGTTTTTTTGGGAATTTGATCAAAATGTTAACCATCCCATTTTGATTTCCTCAGTTGAACTTCACTGGCCAAGGCTGGAGGATTGGGATATTTGAGGACGTAATCGAGCACAACAGCAAACATTGATTGTTTTGGAGGCCACAGACATGGATGGCCGCAGTGAAGATGAAAGTGTGAGCAACAGCAGTGGAGATTCCAGGTAATGACAGCATTTGGTTGCTGTTATAAAACATCAGTATTGCAGATTAATGAACACTTCACGATATGCAAAGTTGTGCTGTGAGTTTGAATGTTTGGAGAGAGTGCAATCTCCATATTGTGCAAATTTGAAATGTTTGGTCTGGAGGCACTCCCGAGGCCTCACAAGTTAAAAGTACAGCTTTGTAGTTCAGATGAGGGCTCTACAGTTGGAGGTCAGAAATGGTCCCTCAGCTGTGCCTTGTACTTTCTGGTGGATGTTTTTAAATCCTGATTACCAACCAGGATGAATTTTTGACTTGCAGTGTGACTCAAAATCCAAATATAACTTTAAGGTTGGGCAATATTGTGAAATTTTGTAGTTGTTATAAATTGCCACAGTTCTGTCTTCTACGTATCATGGATCTTTTTGGTGCTTAAAGAACCCGGATTGATTTCATGCGTCAGAAAAGAGCATAATTGGATTAAATAATTGGATTCAATGTAGAACAGTACATGATGTTTTTCATAGCCATTTTTTGACCCGACACTATTGTTTTGGGACTGTTTTGCTATGTTTTGTAAATTTGTCTTTTCCAACCTAAACCTTGTAAAGTGTAAATATTGTGATACATATTATGTATTGTCAGTGTTTCTGTTAGTCAGAACAATGAGGATTGTTTTGGTCATTTTGAAGGCACAGTACTGATTTTAAATGTAGACCTGCAGACTTTAACCTGCAAATTATTATTCTTTTTTGCCTCAAGTGTTTTATGATTGTTTACGTTTACGGCATTTGGCAGACGCTCTTATCCAGAGCGACGTACATCAGTGCTTAAGTAAAAAAAAAAAAAAAAAAGGAGAAAAAGATACAGAATATCATAAAACAATACAGCAGTTAACAATATTGCCTAGAATTGTCTCTGAAATTAGAGTGTCAACCCTGTGGTCAGGTGTTCAAGATCAGCTGCAGTAACAATCTCTAAACTTGTTTTATGGAATGACTGAAGTGAAAGTAAAACTGAATTTCAAAACTGGTCAAAGATACAGCCCTATTTGCCTCTAACACCCAACAAATGTGTGTGTGTGTTTCTAGTAACTCTGATGATGAATCTGGCTCTGGGTCTGGATCGGGTTCTGGCTCTGGCTCCAGCTCCAGCAGCAGTAGCTCCAGCAGCAGCCAATCAGGGAGCAGCGACTCAGGAAGTGGCTCGGACTCGGGCAGCCAGTCTGACTCTGACTCTGAGAAATCCAAGGGGAAGAATGACCAGGACAACAATCCTGCCAAGATTGATACATCAGAAGTAAGGCTTTACATGTTAGATTGATACATTCAAGGAAAATACTAAGGTCTTTTTGTATAGATCCAAAGAAAAGATGCAGCAAGAATGATTAATGTTGCTAACAATGATTGAACGAGAAAAACTGTCTATCACCCTTTATGTAACAAAGTATTCTGATTTATGGCTGCTAGCTTCTATTCATTGAAATTTTACCCTTAAGACCCTTTCACGCATGCACTTCTACATGGGAATTTAACAGTTATGAAACTGGAAAGAGTGTGAATGAAGGACTGACATGGCAGTCGATTGGCATTAGAACTTGTATTTGAATTTGCACAAAATTACTGGGAAGGCTTAATGTGTCAATAGAAGACAATACTAACAGGAATGTCAAGTAATTAAATGGCTACTGTTTATACAGAAGCTTTCAGTCTTTGTGAGTGGAAAACATTGCTTAATTTGTGAATTTTGTGTAGTTGTAGTGATGTAGCATTGGAGACAAGCAGTGAACACAGCTCCTTTGAGTATACGTAGGTTCTACTGCACAAAAGCTGAACATTTCACAAGCACAAATAACAGGACTTTCATCTAAGTCCCAGTAAAATACCATTAAAGATTTTTTAGCACAGCAAAAACCAGAAGACCAGCTGCAAAAGTATGCTAGTAATTTACTGGGTTCTGAGTGTAAAAAGGGCTCTAATATGGAGAAGTCATAAGGATGTTGGACTCTGGATCAGGACTGGTCTATGTATAAAATACCTTCTTAATGTACCGTGATGTCTCTGTTGCAGTTTTGGAAGTCTAACCCCAGTATCCTGGCAGTGCAGAGGTCAGCGATGCTCAGGAAACAGCATCTCCAGCAGCAGCAGCAGCAACAACAGCAACAGAGCTCTTCAAACAGTGACTCAGACGAGGTATTACATTCTCAAACCTGATTTTGAAAGTGCTTGTTTTGGTCAGTTTTGCTTTTTACTATATTGATCTTGCATCACCACAGTATGCCTTGAATGCCACACCAGATCTGTGCAGGACTGGTGCTAATGGTTCTCCTACAATGAGATCTGCTCGAAGATTTATCAAGTTAATTGACATTAGAGGTGATGAAATGCCAAAACACTGGCCTTAAGTGATTGTGCATGGATTTCACTGATTCTATGCTTTATGTTCTTCTCTAAGGAGTCCTCCAGCAGTGATGACTCGGGTGATGACTCGTCGAGGAAGAAAAAGAGTAAAGGGTGAGTCCTGTCATTTAGCAAAACGGCAAGATATGCTGGTTCTTGAGATCGAGGTAATTATTCTGTGTCATTGCTCATATTTAATGTTCTTTGTGTGTGCATGTGATACAGGTCTTCAGACTCTGATTCGGGGTCTGGTTCAGGTTCAGGGAGTGACTCTTCTGATTCTTCAGCTGAGGAAGAGGAGAACAGTGAGGAGTCCGTTTCAGATTATGAGCCCAGCCACAAAGTTAAAAGCAGAAAACCACCTAACAAGTAAGACAAAATGTCTGTTCTTCTAAGTTAATGTATATTAACTGGCCTCCATGGGAGACAAAGTATTTTGTGGTGCCTGAGAGCATTTTCACTTGTCTTAGCAATTTGGTGTTTAATGTCTTACCAAGTGAAGTGCTGCAGTTTCAAGTCTGTCACTATCTCTAATTTTCTTGTCTTGTCCTTCAGGAACAATGCCAGAAATGGGAAAAAGAGCAAGGCTCCAAAAAAGAAGCCCTCAGGCTCTTCATCAGAAGATGAGGACGACTATAAGAAGGCTCTGGCAGGTCCTCGACGGCAGGCCACAGTCAACGTGAGCTACAAAGAAGATGAAGAGCTGAAGACGGACTCAGATGATCTGGTGGAAGTGTGTGGGGAGGATGTGCCCCCACCTGAGGAGGATGAGTTTGAGACTCTGGAGAAAGTGATGGCCATGAGAATAGGACGGAAAGGAGGTAAATGCATTTAACTGAGTGCTGTCAAACCTAGAGCAAATTTATGACAAATGTAAAAACCAAAAGACAGGAGCTGGTCACCTATATAGTCATATCTGTGTACACTTAACAAAAGGAAAAAGAACAATAATGGCTCAAAAAGAAGTCAGGGACTGCAGAAAGTTCAGCATATGCCAATTTAACTTTACTTTCCATACAAAGACAAATTCAACTAGAAATCCTTGTCAATACGGTCAGTAAAAAGTAGCTTTCCAGCTTTCTCCATACCAGTGGAGAGAGAACAAAACTTCTGACATGCAGTTCACACTAAGTGATTGGCTCAGGAAGAGCAAACATTGCAATTACAAAAAGCACCAAAGATCACCATGTTACATTATGTAAAATGGGTAAATTCACTTAAAATATAGCTCATTCTCTCAACATAGCTCTTGCATAAGAATACCAACTTGTCTTGGAAACCTGTTCTCTTGCAGCGTATCTGGAGAAGTAAAAATGCCAGACTGGCTCATGAAAATGTTAAACCAAGTAAATGATGCTGCAGCTTAAAGAACTACAATATTAGTCTATATATGTATTACTGGATCACTTATTTCAGCTGTTGCTTAAAATCAAGACCTGTTTAAAAATTGCAATCCTCAGTTCTCTCAGTTTTTGCTTGAGAAAGCTCTATTGGTTTGCAGTGTACTGACTGCTCATTCCTGCACTAATATGTTCTATTTTTTGTGCGCAGCCACTGGGGCAACTACCACTGTCTATGCTGTTGAAGCTGATGGGGACCCCAATGCCAACTTTAACCCACACAAGCACCCGGGAGATGTGCAGTACCTGATCAAATGGAAAGGATGGTCACACATTCACAACACGTGGGAGACTGAGGAGACGCTGAAGCTGCAGAATGTCAGGGGCATGAAGAAACTGGACAATTTCAAAAAGAAAGAGCAGGAAAAGAAGAAATGGTAAAACTACAGTCTGACTGTTTTCATAGGATCTTGACCTATAGCAGGGGCGCCCAAGTCTGGTCCTTGAGGGCAGAGCACAGTTTGGTGATTTCCCTGCTCAAACACACCTGGTTGAACTCGCCTGTTAATTGCCAGATTTAGTGAGTGTCTTAGAGGAGGGAAATCACCAAATTGTGCTGGACACTGGCACACCTGGCCAGTGCTGGGAAATATTTATATAATTTACTGTCAGTTTTTCAAATCCAGTGGGGAAAAGGTGATGTTTGAATGAATACAATTAATCAATAGAAGCTCCTTGTGCAGCGCTGTTCTAAAATTAAGGACTTACACATTTGGCATAGCTTATTTTGATTGTTCTGTTTTGTTCTGGTCTGCTAATTTTTATCAGAACCTCTGATACAGGATGTTCCCCCAGATTTTTTTACTTTTTAGCAAATAAATCATACGTACGACACAACATGTACATAAACATACCTCAAAAAGCTAAAGAGAAACAATCATGGGATGTGGATGATTGTATGAAAGTGATTCAGTAATGATTTCCAAATTTGCAGTGGCCAAGGACATGATGCTGGAACTTTTTTCTGGTGCCTTTCCAAAGGAACATAAAAGGGCGAGTGCCTGAAGAAAACAAGCAAATTTCCTCACTCATTTATAATATGGGGTTGCATGTTAGGTTAATACCCAGGGAAGATGAGAATTATTACCCCACCAGTCAGTGCACAGGTGTACGTGACAATTTTGGACAGTTTTCTCATTCCAGAGAAAACTGCCTCAGATTTTTTTTAATGATTCATTAATTGTGTGGTTCTATAACAGTTTGGGGGGAAAAAATGAAAATAATTCAGATGTTTTATTTTTATTTGTCTGCGGGATGTCATAAAACCACGGTGTTAATCTGTTATACAAAAATTGTCACAGCTGTGATTTGTTTATTTGCTCTGAAGTCAAGTGTGGTGGCAGCTGGTAGCCTAGTGGTTAGGGTGTTGCCCCTGCGATCAGGAAGTCGTGGGTTCAATTCCCAAGACCGCTAGGCACCTCTGAGGTACCCTTGAGCAAGGTACCGTCCCCACACACTGCTCCCCGGGTGCCGTGTTCTTGGCTGCCCGCTGCTTCACTTGGTGAATGGGTTAAACGCAGGGGAAGAATTTCGTGCTGTTCACACTGTGCACTGTGGTGTGTTCACGTATGACCGAATGATAACTATCACTTATGAACTATTTTTGACAGTGGTTAAACATGAAAGAGGACTTTGCACAGTATTAAACCTGATAGAAACCACATTTGCAGGAAGGAAACTTGTATTTTGTATTTTGGACTGTTATTTCAATCGTCAGACGTACACATCACTTAGTAAATCTATGTGTCAATACCGTTAACACTAAAAATCAACATTATATCACACCAGTTTGTTTGTGCATAATACACTGCCCAGCACTATTTAAAGTCACAGTAGACAGTTCTGTAAAGCAATTCAATTTTTTTCATCATGCTTGCAGGCTCAAAGCTGCCTCACCTGAGGATGTGGAATACTTCAACTGCCAGCAGGAGCTCATGGATGACTTGCATTCACAGTATCAGCTTGTGGAGAGAATTATTGGTAAAGGAACACTATAATCCAACTCGCTGTTTGTTTGCATGCTATTTGATTACAGGCTTTGTGATGTGTATTTATGCATACGTTGCTATGAATTTTGCCAGGTCATTCAAATCAGAAGTCGGCAGCAGGCTACCCAGACTACTTGTGCAAGTGGCAAGGGCTTCCCTATTCAGAATGCAGCTGGGAAGATGGGGCACTTATTGCTAGAAAGTTCCAGAAGTGCATAGATGACTACATGAGCCGGAATCAGTCCAAAACAATCCCCTTCAGAGACTGCAAGGTAACAGGCTGCATGCTCTTAAAGCAGCCCTGAAGAAACCTCAATAAATCCATGTACATTGTAGTCTCACTTAATGGTTTCGTGCAGTAAAGTAATGCATGCACTTGTTCAGGTTCTAAAGCAGAGGCCGCGGTTTATGCCCATGAAGAAACAGCCTCATTATATTGGTGGAGATGGACTTGAGCTTAGGGACTACCAGCTGGACAGCTTAAACTGGATGGCCCATTCTTGGTGCAAGTATGTTGTCACATTCCTTAAAGATCTTAGTTATTAAGAGTGCTCTATACTAAGTTCCTCTGTTACGGATGTTTCCTAAAATGTAATGTAATTATTATTTCATTTATGCAGCCTGAACTCCTGTGCTCTCATTCTGTAGCTGAAATCGGTGATTTGAATGACCTGTCCTCTTTACAACACTCTTTCCAGGGGGAACAGTTGTATTCTAGCTGATGAGATGGGCCTGGGGAAGACCATTCAGACTATATCTTTCCTGAACTACTTGTTCCACGAGCACCAACTCTACGGACCTTTCCTGCTGGTGGTGCCCTTATCTACTCTCACCTCGTGGCAGAGGGAAATCCTCCTCTGGGCCCCACAGATGAATGTAGTGGTCTACCTGGGAGACATCAGCAGTAGGACCATGGTATGAACATGCACGCTTTTCTCATTGTGTGATCAGTGGAGTGTAGATGTTGGTCAATTACATGGCCGTCCATTTTATTCTTTATTAATAATTTTCTCAGTAATTGCGGTGTCATTTTTATTGTATTACATTAACTTGTATGCCTGGGGGGTTGAAGTGAGCGTTCATAATTGATCCTTCTATGAAAATGAAATATTTGTTTTTAAAAATATCACTTTGGCAACAGTTATGACTTCACAGGCATTTCATTGTCTTAACAAAAATGTCCTTCCAGTCATTTTGCTGCACTAGTTGTTTTGTCTTACTGCTATATATCATGTTTAGAAGTTTATGCTGAATACTTTTTGTTGAAATTTAGATCAGAACACATGAGTGGATGCATCAGCAGACCAAGCGACTAAAGCTCAACATCCTCCTCACTACATATGAAATTCTCCTGAAAGACAAGGTATGGTATTGGTCTATTCACATGTTATTGCTCCCTTTCATTTGACAGTGTTGATTTCCGATTTTGTCTGAGTTTTCATTTCCACTTGGTCTTAAAGAAATAGAAACTGAAGTGATATCAGTAAGGAAGCAATCAAGCAGTTCCTTGTATTAGCTTGTCATTTAAACTAGTTTATTTCACTAAGTTGTTAATTGATTCCCGCATTTCTCACAGACAGTAATATGAACTTATTTTGTAGAAGCTAAATGTCTTAAGTGGCTGCCACATGTCTTTCTGTTCAGTCGTTTCTGGGAAATGTGAGCTGGGCTTTCATTGGTGTTGACGAGGCACACAGGCTGAAGAATGATGATTCACTTCTGTACAAGACCATGATTGAGTTCAGGTCCAACCACAGGCTTCTCATCACAGGAACACCTCTCCAGAACTCACTCAAAGAGTTGTGGTCTCTCCTCCACTTCATCATGCCAGAGAAGTATGAGCCTTCATTACAGCTGCTATTTTGTTTTTTTTCACCAATGTAGTTTTTAAAACAATATAGCTTGCTGAATGTATTTCTAAAGGTTTTCCTAGTTGGTTTATTGTGGTTCTTAGAGTGATGGTAAAGCAATTTTAAGAGCTGTAAGCATTGCGTTATTTATTCTGGGGTGCTTGTTCTCAGATTTCACTCATGGGAGCTGTTTGAGGAGGAGCATGGTAAAGGCAGAGACTCGGGCTACACCAGTCTGCACAAGGAGCTGGAGCCTTTCCTGCTGCGCAGGGTCAAGAAGGATGTGGAGAAGTCACTGCCTGCTAAGGTTGAACAGATTCTCAGGGTGGAGATGAGTGCCATGCAGAAACAGTACTATAAGTAAGGAAGCATGATCACTACTGTGCGTTTTAAAACTACCTATGTATTTAACTTAGTTTGTTGAAAGGTCAGTTAAGTCTTGTTTGTATTGTTAACGCTGTATTTAATCTGTTCTCATAGGTGGATCCTGACAAGAAACTACAAGGCCTTGAGTAAAGGCACAAAAGGTAGCACATCTGGGTTCCTCAACATCATGATGGAGCTTAAGAAGTGCTGTAATCATTGCTACCTCATCAGACCACCTGAGGACAATGACTTCTACAATAAAGCGGAGGCCTTGCAGGTATGAATGTAATCCAGTCTGTCTTATTCAGAACAATGGAATATCAGCAGTGCTATTTGTTTATTTATTTATTTATTGATCAATGTATTCGTGACTCTCTGGGACTTCATGTTAACCTGAATCACTGGTTTAATTAGTTACTTTCTCACTCATCACTGAAGCTGAGGAGCTAAGGTTGGTAGTTAAATGATTGAATCTACACTTTCTGCAGCACTTGATACGAAGCAGTGGGAAGCTGGTCCTTCTGGATAAGCTGCTGGTACGGCTGAAGGAACGTGGCCACCGTGTGCTCATCTTTTCCCAGATGGTCCGGATGCTGGACATCCTGGCTGAGTACTTGAAGAGCCGTCAGTTCCTTTTTCAGGTGACTGGCACTTTTTTTTCTCTAACTGTTGCATTTGATGTTTCAGCACCAAGGTTGCTCAGTGAAAGAGCTTTGAAGATAAAAAGTGTGTTGTCTTTGCAGAGATTGGACGGTTCTATTAAGGGAGAGATGAGGAAGCAGGCTCTGGATCATTTCAACGCAGAAGGCTCTGAGGTAAGTGTGGAAATTTCCTGCTTTAGTGTGTGCTGTATATACAACGACCTTATGAAATAGACAGAGGACCTTATGACATGAACTTTTGGCTTTTCAGGATTTCTGTTTTCTTTTGTCCACGCGAGCGGGTGGTCTGGGTATTAACTTGGCCTCTGCGGACACTGTGGTCATCTTTGATTCTGATTGGAACCCCCAGAATGACCTGCAGGCTCAGGCTAGAGCTCACAGGATTGGGCAGAAAAGACAGGTAAACTATAAACTTGTTTATAGATTTCCCTAATTAACTGATTAACAAGATTCGTAGATAATTTCTTCCACCCTATAATTTTGCAGAATGCCAGTTGTTCACTGCTCCTTGTTGTTCATTATCAGCATTTTTGGGTAAAGTGCTCCTTTAAAGATGTCCCTTTATGAGTATTTTTCAACACTCTATTAATACTGGTCCGTATATATTTTAGGTTAACATTTACCGACTGGTGACCAAGGGGTCTGTGGAGGAAGATATCATTGAGAGAGCCAAGAAGAAGATGGTGCTGGACCACCTTGTCATTCAGAGAATGGACACCACAGGAAAAACTGTGCTCCATACTGGTGCTGCCCCCTCCAGGTACCTATACAATAGAGCTGCACAATTAATTGAATTTTAATCACGATCACGATTTTGGCTGCCACGATTAAATTAAGATGATCGTCGGCGATATTAACATTTGAATAG
>JBBPCZ010000037.1:4047095-4061534 GCA_037974445.1 Brycinus macrolepidotus
TATGGCAAACATGCGATTAATCGCGATTAAATATTTTAATCTACTGACAGCCCTAATATATATATATATATATATATGCCATTTTTTGGTTTCCTATGGAACCTTCCAAAGGATGATTTTTAAAAGATCCACTTTTGTAAATGAGATTAAACTTTTTAAAGTTTATCCCTTTGCAGATTCTGATCACAATATGTGATGAGCTCTGATTGGTCCCTGGGGAGAACCTTCACAAATATGTGATTAGAACGTTAGAGAACAGAGAGTTCCGCATTATGACGCAACACCTTCACAACTTCAAAAACAAAAAAACTCACTCTCCAGTTCAGGGCATTGTTTTATAGAACCTCTACATAATGTGAGATGTTCTTCACACACATCTCTCCTACACACACTCACACACACACACACACACACACACGCACACACTCACACGCACACACACACACACACTTGTAGTCCATTCAGAATTACTTGCGCCAGGGTGAGACAAAAATAAGCAGAGAACAAGGATTTCTTTCGCTTTTTTAAAACCGAGAGGTTTTGACAGGAAAATTCTGCCTCTGTTGAATGATGCCCAACAAACAAACAAACAAACGTTTACTTTATAACTGCCAGTTCTGCTCTGAACTAATCCATTAAGAACTGGTTCAAACATTTAACAACAAGAGCCTACTGTTTCTTGTTTGATTTGTCCACAAAGTCCAAATTTTAAAAAAAACTTTGGAGTGATGCTGGAGAAGAACCATTTTTGGTTCCCTAAGTAACCTTTCAGGTTTCACAAACTGGTCCTCAGGGACCCCCTAGATGGTAAACATTTAAACTAAAGCACAACCTCCAATATATATGGAGTAAATAGAACAAAAATGTGGACCATTCGGGGGGTCCCTGAGGGCCGTTTTGAGAACCCCTACTTCAAAGAGCAGTTTTTACAAGTGAGATGTTTTAAGTCTGAAGAACCTCCATGTAATATGAGGGTTCCACACCAATCAAAGAATTCCTGGAGTCTTCACCTTTAAGAGTGTAAGATTGCAAAACCATGCAAACAGATCAAGCTGCATATGACTCAAAAAATCAACATGACTGTATGGCTACCTGAACTGTGGGCTGAGAGGGTTTAGATTATCATTTGCTAATAGCTCACACCCAGCTTCTCTGAATATAAATCTCTCTTTTAGCCTGTGTAATCCATAAAAACCTGAAATGGTGCTCAGGCAACTTGTAAAGGTGTCTGCTTAAGGGTGTAGTAGTTCATCTAGTAGTACAGTATCGAATAAGGGGTATTCTGTGTAACTACATCATCATGTAGTGTCAGAGGAAACTGACTCATTTTAACAGTAATACATGCTAATAAATGCTTTACTTAGTCACAGTTCTGAAACATTTTATGACGGAACTAGTCTTCCTCTTTCGTGATCTCAACCATACCTTTTTTGTGACTTCGCTTTTTTTTTTTGAAATTCTGGAACTGGCAGTTTTGGCAACTGCATCCGAGAATCTGGCCACACTCACGTACCTGGCAGTTTTTTCCACTGCAGATGTGTCTGTACGTGCAAAGTGGAGTGTAGTCTGTAAAAGTATTAATGAGAGACACAGGAAAAAATAGCCACTTAAACCCCCTATAAAATATTAAAGGTCTATAAAGCAAACATATAACCGAATGGGTAGTTTTGCCTAAACACTTACTCAAATAAAAGTAATGTTAATTCATTCAAATTTTGCAAAATGGAAATAATACATAATAAAATTGTAATTTAAAAAAGCAGTTTGAGGAGGAGTTTAAAAGTAGCTGTTAGAAGAAGAAAAAAAAACTCTAAGTATTGAGTTCCCTTATGAACTTCTTAGTAAGAACATTTAGCATCAGTCAAGAGGAACTGAAGCTTGTTTGCCTCAATTATCATCTTGATGGGATTTTTTTGGTTTTATGTTAAATGCTAAAATGACAAAGTGACAAAACCAGGGGTCCAGGCGCTGACCCAACAGAGCAGAATGAAATTAAACACAGAAAAGGTGTGACTGGACTGAAAATGTAAAGGAACTGAAAAAGTTCAAAATTCTCATTTCAGATTATCATTTGAACAGAACCAGTGCCAATTCAGCAAAAAAATGACCAAAGCACATCCCAGTGGATACAATTGTCACTTCCCCAGTTAGAATTTTGAGCTCAGGTCCCTTATTCAAACATCTCCTTTAACCCCAGTTGCTTAGTTTGAAATGGGAAAACAAATCACTGATTAATCTAAGATGACCTTCCTGAACTGAATTGTGCAACCAAATAAAGGACAACTCCCTTGTGTTTGCTCATGGCACTTAAGTAAGGACAGTCATCTGTTCAATGAAAACTAGCCTATGACCCCAAACAAGTATAACATCTTGCCTAACAGGGTTTCCCAAAGACATCTTAAGACAAAGATCATTGTTAGAAGGTAGAACAAGCACCGCATTAAACAACCTCTCCACCAGTTTTTCTTGGAAAACCCAGACCAGTTAAACTGGTGAAGCTACAATGCTCTGAGATCAATCAGCATTAGCCTTTGTGAAGGGTTTAACAACATTTGCCCATTTCACAATGATTAGAAAGGGTCATAAATGTTAATAGTCTCAGACAACTATATCATAAATATGCAGACTAATGAATGACATTAACATTCATTCATTCATTTATTCACCACTATCCCAGTATCCCTTTCATACAGTAGGGACCAGGCCTGCTGTAGAAACCAAGCCACAAGACTGGAAAACTGTAACCCACTATAAAAAGCTCATTGGCTTTGAACGACCCACAGCCTAATTAGAAAGTGTCAAAGTTATGCTTCCTTTCTAGTGAACACACTCAGCTTTCACATAGCTGGACATTCTTAGAATGAAAATACTGACCCTGATCATTCCTCTGCTTGCATATTTCCAGCCTTTCATTGTTCCTTTGCAGACCATTTCAAAGACACGCATAAGCCTTCACACTTTTACAGTATTTAACCTTTAAAACCTCAAAGGTCATATTAATTTCATAACAGTTACTGAATAATTCTTAGTAGTTACTGAATAATAAGTCAGACTAATAACTGCACAGGGGTCAAAAGGTTAAAAGCGTCACAGTGTTAAAACTGAACTGAATATGGGGAAAACTTGAAAAACAAAAAAGAGAGCACAATTTTGCTTCCCTCCGATTTGATTTAGAGCCTAAATATTGGGATTTAGAGCTTAGCACAGGAAGAGTGTAGTGGATTTTACCGTTTTGAAATTTCTAATCCACGTCAGAAGGGTTGTAAGTAATTATAGACTACAGGCCAGTTCGCCTCATCGGACGGACTCAAGACAGACAGCAAAGGAATTTTTTTTGCCATGTGCCACGTTCATCCCCCGCCCTCTCCTGATTCTTAAGTATCAGGCTAAATGGCTGGTTCTGTAACTTTAGTAGGATCGACCCTGGAGGCTAACAATGATACAGAGTCTTGAGTAAAGTGGCTGCCTGGAGGCCCAGTGGCCATGAGAAAGTTGCCAAAACCTTTTCTAGCGGAGGCTGCGCATAGGGCTTAGCTCCTGAAGCATAATGCCTGCATTCACCCAGCCACATGAAGGAGGGATTGTGCTAGTGTGCTGATGTGAGAGAACAGAGAATGTGTTCCCCCTGAGCAGCCATACCTGCCTCATACTGAAATCCTGGGACCCCTGAACCCCATGAACATGCACAGAGGCCTGCTCTGATTTCAGTTGATACTCAATAGCCTACCTTGCTTTGTTCCAGTGAATAAAACTCAGCAAATAGACAGTTTCTTGCACTAATTTTTAAGGAAAAAGTGTGTTTCCTCTAGAGGATGTGTACTTGTTTCAATTTAGAGAATTAACAAAATAAGCCTCAGTTCCTATGTTGAATGCACTAAGACATTCCACTGCAGTTCTACATGGAAACTCTGGACTTTTTTGGATATGATACTTTTTTTAACTCCTACTCAAGTACTTCTAATTGAGTAAGGGCTATGGTTTTGAATCATAGATGACAAAAATGTACAACTGCTTGTTAGATTGGCCAACATGACCTACATAATCAAATTCTGTTAGAAAATGTAATTGTACTTTTCAGAGATAACATCTTGAACTCTGGAACATGGTCATTCATATAGGCCCAATTAAGTCTTTAAAACTTTGTCTTTTTTTTCACAGGTTCCTCTCATGAACATCACTGGGGCTATCATGGTGAGTACACATGCCACAATATTAAACACAAACCCAGACAGTTTAAATGTAATTGGAGCTTGCAACAGAGATACTTAAAGAAAAAAGATTTTCAAGCCAGTCCCCTAAGATCCAGTCCTAAAAAAAAGACCAGAGTGGTTGAGGAATTTGGATGACCCAATTTAGATCTTACAGGCATCTGTAGATGAACTTAAATGAATTTAAAACTGCTTGCTTAATTAGTAATATCTTTTAAACAGCTTGCAGTCATGTGGACTAATCATTGAAGTAGCCACCCACAAATCATGAATGCAAGATAAGCATTAGAGGTTCAGTAAAGATGTTATGCTACAGGTCCATCCACAGGCCCTACCTTGAGTGAGTCCATAAAACCAGGATTTCTTACTTAGGCACAAAACTAAAGCCCAAATGGAAGATCGTCCAATAGAAAATATCACTTAGCTCTCCCCCGATTATACAGGCTTGAGCTTGGGCTTAAGTTACCTGGCCAACTAAGAAATCCCACTTTGTAAAATACTTTGCCAAGTGTGGTATGAGCTGGAACAGAATGTGGACTGTTTTCCCTCTCATGGATTGGTGGCTCTAGAAAAATGGATTGTGTTTCTCTGGTGGACAAGAGTTAAGACTGCAGCTACAATCTCTACAAGGACTGAATGATCACCTAACCTGTGTCCTTCCCTCGGTGAAGCCTGCTGACTTATTAACTCATACTTCAAGGTTGCAGAACAAGGAGCCCTTGACGTCTGTTCTGGTTAATACGCACTGTCGTTAAGGCTCAAAGTCAGAGATAGGATTTACTGCGAAAGTAGTTTTCCATTAGACATTAAATAAATTAGATAGCATTATGTTTGATAGCATTCTTCTGTCTTGATAAGATGATAGTTTATAACTAATGATAGTAGCTTGGCAATCTTACATTGTGGCGCACAGTACAACTTATTACATAATAACAAGATAAGAATTAGTCAGCATTCGTTATGGCTGCTTCTAGGGTCAGACACGGGCTTGAATTTGCATAAGCTTATTCATATTCTTCTAAATAGCTAAAAAACTTGACCTATTTGACTTTTGACACTTCGAGTGACGCTTTAGGCGTAAGTGAATGTGGAAGTTCATGCTGATGTTTTATAATTAACTCCATGACACCAGAAGGTCAATTACCATGTCAACAATTTCCATCTCGTCTCTCAGATCAAGAAGCATGGCTGTCCGCTTTCCAAGACTGTAGTGGAAAATCTCAGTCTCCGATTGACATTGAGACCAGCAAGGCCACCTATGACCCCAACCTGCCTACAATAGAACTGGAAGGTTATGACCTAACAGACAGCCCACCTCTAACACTGCTAAACAACGGACACACATGTAAGCCAGTTGGGTTCAACACAGGCCTTCCATGCCTAAATGTACAGTTTGTTAAGTTAGTCAGAAAGGAGAAGTATTCAGCTAGAAAAACTTTATTTTGACTTGGATTTTTTTTCAGTAAAAATAATTTGGCACAAATAAACTAGGGCTGACCCGAAGTATTGGTTTTCAGAAGCTTAGTTTTTTAAACCACACAATTTGCGGCCTGAACAACACATTTTATCAGGAAAGTCCTTCATCAAAGGCCAGTGGTTATACCTATGCAGAAAATATTTGAAAAATAAATAAGCTATAGCTGGTTTAATTTAGGAATCCACATCACTTCAAAATTATCTAAATTATCGAATGACAAGAAAAATGTGCAGTAAAATTGAGGACAAGAGGTTAGTATGAATCATCTGAAATATGTATATATAGTGAGTAGGCTACTATTAATTTCCAGTGGGGGCGATGTTAAAAGAGCCTTAAACCTATTTGTTGCGTGAGTTCTGGCAGTGAATGAGGAGGGGAACATGACTGCTGTCATTGCTTCACCACTAACTAAAATCCTAATGATGAAAAATGAAATTTAATTCTGATTTGTGTAAGCTATACTCTTACTGTCTATGTGACTCATGAAAAGTGATTTTGACCAAGGGGCTACAAACATGGCTGCTATAGCAACATATAGCGCATGAGCGGCTGACTACTAATACTGCCTACAGGATTTATTTTGAACTCGAGTAACAAAAATTCTCATAATTATGCTTATATTATTTTTAAGGGTGATTTTAAAATTGAGTAGTCTAGTATCCAGTGTATATTCAAAGCCTGTAAAATGCTGTATGGGCCAGCCCTAAACACAATAAATCAGGTCAACAACTATTGATATAGGGTTAGGGTTAAAACAAAAGCAATGTATTTTAGGATCAGGAATGATTTCAATGATTTTAAAATATCTTTTAAGCTAGTGATGAAAATGTTGTTTGTAGTTTGAATGTTTATTTAGCTACAGTTACGTTTCTTAACCATGAAATTATACAAAAAGTTAGGAAACTCAGTAAATGCACTGCAAATCATCTTGCAATGGTCTGTAACAAGTGTCGTCCACGGAAAATGATATTCATGGCCATTGTTTCTTTTTATAGTGCTGCTGACTTTGCCCAAAACCATGCGTATAGTGAAAGGATTCAATGAAGTCTACTTGGCTGCTCAGCTTCACTTTCACTGGGGGACAATTGAGGTTCCTGGCTCAGAACACACCATAGATAACATTCACTTTCCTGCTGAGGTGAGAATCACCAATAGCTTTGTTTATAATGTCCACTCTTGGAACACGTTGCTCCACTCTATAAATAATGGGATCTTGATGAAAAAACATCATCCCTGTTGATTTACACTCAATTAAGCCATGTTTACACTTGGGGTGTTGACCTTGAGGCTGACAGCACTAAACATGTTTTGTGAGATACAACACAATAAAAACCCAACTGTGATTATTAATTTCTTTCCTTTTAAGATCCACGTGGTCCACTATAACTCAAAATATGCCAACCTGTCAGAGGCTGCAAGCAAAGCAGATGGACTCGCTGTTTTAGGAGGCTTTATTAGGGTAAGCCGTGTTCTTACTAACATGCTTTGCTAGGTAAAAATAAATAATAGTGGGGTTTTTTTATTGATTCAGACTGACATGCCAGTAAAGAAACTGTGTTATATTGTCAATTTCTACCTAATATTTGTGAACGTTCCATGACAGATTGGTCTTCATGAGAATGAAAACTATGAGAAAATCTTGTCTGCACTAACAGATGTTAGCATAGAAGGTAAATATTCACGAAACACTACTCTTACATCATTCTAGGTTGACCTGGGATTCTAGGTGTCTTGGCATTTACAACAGCTGTATTTGATACAGGCCTAGATCGCGCTCCTTTCCAAAACCAAATAACATTGTAAATCTGTTGTTCTCTTTTCAGAGTCGAACACAGAGATCCCGGGTTTTAATGTCCGTCACCTTCTACCAAATAGTCTGGAGAAGTTTTATAGATACAAAGGGTCCCTGACCACTCCACCATGCTTCCAGACTGTCAACTGGACAATATTCAACGAAACAATCACAGTATCAAGGAAACAGGTTGGTTCTATCACCTTGTAGTGCCTATTAATGAGTGTTGTTGCCCCTTCTGTAGTGTATATAGACTTTAGGGGAACCCTCAGGGTTGTCTAAGTCTTTAGAGAAAACCTAACGAAGCTAAAGCATATTTTAGAAAACCAGCTACTGATGGGACCCTACATACGAGGAAAAATGCATGTTAATATGTCTGTTATAAGCTTCATATAAAAACATGGAATGTCTTTTAAAACCTTCAGATGTCTATGTTTAATCCAAAATGACAAAAAGTATTCATGTTCATTGCCATTAACTTAAATTCTACTAGAATCCCATAGTGAGACTAGCAGAAATTAGAACTGTCATAATTTTGTGTTTTTTCTCTTCATTTTTTGCTTATGTTTTGAAATGTATGTCACAAACTGAAGGCCTAGGTCTATAGTCATGGTTCACTTCAGACAGGCCTATGGTGTACATTGTAGACATTTTCCACCTGTTTTGGTCAATGTTAATGCCTGATCAGCACTGCATAAAGAACGTTTTGCTATTATATTTTAAGAAAAATGGTATTGTGTTACAAAAACACATATTGCCACTCTCTTCACCAGCTGGCTGCCCTGGAGGACACCCTGAAAGCAGGTCAAAATCAGCTCCTATCCAAGAACTTCAGAGCTCCCCAGCTTCTTCATGGGAGACAAGTCTTTTCCTCCTTCAGTGCTTTGTCCAGTGTAGACAGTGAGTACATCATTATAATCTCCGTAATTATTCAGTAATACCTACTAATTGAGCGTAATCCACAAATAATTAAGATATTGTTTTTCATTCAGAGCGATTATCCTCTCGCAACTTGGTAATCCTATTTCTCAATCTCACGTTGCAGGCTAGAGCCTTTAAAAGCCCTCGGTTATCTTTCATAATGCAAACAAATTTCAAATACTGGCACTTAGAGTTCTTTTAGTCTGTAAAAAATGACCAAACATTCAGCAGTGTCCTCTCACTACAAAGTAAACTGCTTATCTCTGTAAACAAACAAGCACCTTGTGTAGTTCACGGTGTTCAGTCACACAGTGGACGCTTGTTTTGGGAACTTTCTGAGAAAGTCTGGCTTTGTGTTCCTTTCAAACATGAGCAGACAAACAGTGATTGTGCCAAAAACGTTTTAAGGGAGTATAAAATGTTTATGTACATAGATATGACGTTAATAACTGTGTTTTACAGGTCGCAGTTCTGATGTCTCACCTGAGAAAGAACCTATTACAAAATCTGAAACAAGTGCAGCAGTTGGTAAGCATCTGTCATCTATTATTTCATCCACAATGGCAGCACTGTTTGGAACCAACTCTCTGAATGTGGAATGTATAGTAATGTGGAAATAATGCATAATGTAATATAATGTTATTAATATGACCCTACTAAAAAAATCTATGAAATCTCAGTCTTGTGCTTCAAATATATTGTATTATTATTGTTGTTGTTGTTGCTAATATTATTACTGTCTTACACAATCAGAAAGTAATAATATTAGCAACAACAACAAAAATAATAATACAATATACTTGAAGCACAAGACTGTGATTCAGGTATATTGTACTATTATTATTATCGTTGTTGCTAATATTATTACTATCTGATTTAGTCTTACAGAATCAGGACTGGGAAACACTGACCTAAATAATAGTGACAGGAAAGTATCATGCAAAGTTCACATGATAGAGAGAGGGCAATGTGTCACAACTTTAACAGGCCGGCCAGTCCAGAAGCAATTCCAGCCACGCAGTACTGAAATGGATAAAGCACTGAGCACATCGAAGAAGCTCCTTAGGAACACAGTTCAAAATGTCACCATTATTAATACTGATAGAACTATGAGGGCTTTTTAGCTTCTTTAGCACTGAACTGCAGTCCACAAATCAAGACTTCAAAACTGAATCGGTCAGTGTGCACAGAGTTAGAGTATACTGAATAAACTTCAGACACTTCAGATAAAATCAGCACTTATTTTACAGTCCGTCTGATCCATTTTAGTCTAGGGAGGGTGTTAATACCATGATATTTACTGGTTGATTAAACATTCTGTTCCTCTTTTTTTTATCTGTAGGTGGACTATCCAGAGGTACGCCACTACTCCTAATGTTTTTTTGCTAAATATTTAAATATGTTGTTTCTTTTTCTAAATGAAGACATTTCATCCACAGGTGACCTGCTAGCCATTGCCTTTGGAGCCTTATTTGCAGTGACTTTGCTAGCTTTCTCCATGTACGCTTATCAACAGAGGAAAAAATCCTCAAAGTAAGTGACTTATGTCTTTGTTTTTTGTCTACTACCGATCCTTTTATTAATAACTATCTTATATTTATCATATGCACTATATCAGTGTGCAAAACACCCAGAAGCAGTTAGGGGGTCAGTCTGACCTAGTGCTCCAGTGTTATGCTGAAGTCTTACACAGCCTCACTATACAATATAGTAAGATTTCACTGATGCAATTCAAGGCAATCAACTAGGCTGTATATGTTAGGACTGTGCAAATTTTGCATCATGTTCCTTAAATATTTCACTGCTTAAATCATGAATTTTGGCAGAGGCCTCATCTTGAAATATTAGAGGCTTAGCTAAGCTTAGCTTAGAAGCTTATTTTAATTTGTTTTGATACAAAAATTTAGTTTAAGCTGGGTGGGGGTTGAGATGTAACACTTTTGTTGGTGCGTCAGACCCCCAAAAAGTATGGCGAAAAGTATGCAGACGCCCCTGTAAGTTACAGATATCAGGTGTTCCAGTCACATCCATTGCTAAGAGGTGTGTGATATCAATAACATAGCCATTCAATCTCTACGGATAGATAGCACAACGGGTCACAGCTCTTTAACAGCAATGTTAATGCTACAGAATACAAAGACATTTCAGGCAATCACCTTATTAATGTCCGTGGTGATATAGGTGGTCAGGCGTTTGCATACTTTTGGACATATAGTGTATTTGTCAAACGTCACATCTTATTAGTAATAGTGGTATTTTAATAGTATAATAAGTGTATAGTATACTATTGTTATAATAATGTTAATGTTCTAACATATGATGACAATGTAAAATAGTGTAGATAATATAGATACAGATAGAATATAGACTTAAATGAAATTGTGTTATTATTGTGGATTCAACAAAAGCATTATAAAACTTTAAATTTACGACCATAAAATCATATTTACGCTGAAGTTTGAATGCTTGCCTTGAAAGTTTGCTTGAACGCTTTGATGACCTTCATCTTTTCATTATCAGGAAAACATATTTGTTCTTTGATTATCTTACTCTTTGAACTAACGATAGAACTTCTAGAATAATAAGCCTATGTAAAGCAACCGCAAATCACATCTGTGCAGGATTATTAACAAATATTTCTCTTTGTCCTTTTCACAGATTTAAAAAAGACTCCAGACAAAACGTTATTTATAAACCAGCGACCAAAGAAGAGGTATAGATCCGAAGTATGTTCCTCTACTGTCAGAAAAAGTCAAATATTTATACTGAAGAACTTTCTCAAGTCTTAGTTTTCTAATCCAGGGTTGATGACCGCTGTGTTTTCTCACACAGTTAAGAAATGACTCTTTTTCCACAGTAGTTCCTGTAAATATAGTCGTTTTGCTCTCATGTGTGGCGGGAAATCACTCAAATTTGGCATGACCATAACCATCTTCTATTTATGATCATATTCTATGTTGCCTACTTTGTGCCATGTTTACAAAATGTTTTTTAAAAAACAAAGTATTTCTCTGGTACCATGTACATGCTACAGGTCACATTATTGGCCTATAATGCACACCTATGTCATTAAATCAATGAGTCAATGGGGATGTTTTATGAAAACTTCTCAATAAAAATGTTTTATTAATGTGTTTCTAATGTGGTGTAGATAAGAGACTTGCTTACATGGATAAGAAACTTCAGTCCTTCATGATGTTTCCACAATGGCAGAGGACAGTAAACTGTTTGTAATGTAGATCTGTGAGTGTGAGGAGACTTTTAAAACCTCCACATATAGCCATAGGCAAGAGTTGGAATACTACGGGTCAAATCACTCGTTTTGCCAAATCTCTTACTGGAAATAAGTCCACTAGCTCTACAGAAAACAAATTTTATTTTTCTGCCAATTTTAATGCACAATTTCAATTTATTTTATTGCACAGACCACTTTTTTAGACCTTTTTTTTGTTTTCTCCAATATACTAAATTCAGAAAGAACAAAAAAAAAAACAGTAGTTGTGCATTAAAGTGTACAGAAGTGTGTCCTCTGTAGAGGATGTATACTTCTTTTCGGTTAAATCGACTTTGAGGTACTTAAACTTTTGCACACAACTGTAATGTAAGGGCTCTATATCAGTTTTTTTCTAAAACTGTATGGCTAGGAGTGTAAATTAAACATGAAACACTATTGTACATATCAGAGGTGGGGAAAAATATAATCCAAAGATTTCTGGATTCTCAGATGCTTCACAATCCTCTCTAGAACGACTCTAGAAAGAATCAGTTCACAAAAAAACAATCAGATTTTTTTACAGGCTCTGAGTAAAATAAATTCACTCACCCAGAGACATTATAAAATAGGACGCTTTAGAAGAGTCTGGATTGAAAGAGGAAACCAAATGCAGGATCTGACTAATGGGTTTGTAACCCAGGACTGTCAGTGGCACCACTGAGGTACCCTTGAGCAAGCTACTATCCACACACTGCTCCTTGGGCGCCCCGTTGGTGGCTGCCCACTGCTTCACTTGGTGAATGAGTTAAATGCAGAGAAAGAATTTCACACTGTTCACACTGTGTGCTGTGCTGTGGTGTGTTCACGTATGACTGTAAGGGGCCACTTTACTAACAGCCGCCTCCAGTCTATAGAACTTGACTTCATCTGACGCAACTTATAATTATGAACTTTCATCACATTAATCTGCGTTGCAACTCTAAAAAGTGAGAAAATAATATTTAGGATGGTTTAGTTTCTGCTGTATCCCTTCATCTGTTGCTGTTTAGAATTAAGTGCAGTCGAGGAGTTGATGACTGTCAACTCCGCGACAGCTAATACCACTTGTTTATAATGTATAGAAATCAAATATCAAGATGTATCAAGGATCATTTTATAATCACTTTTATAATCTTGGTAACCTGAAATAAAATTGAATGTAATTTTGAGGTTCCTGGAGATTCCAGCCCCTACATATTAAGATATTACAGCCTTATTTTTGGTTTGAGCAGAAAACCGCCTGCAAATGCAGTGGCTCTAAAGTATGCAGGGCAGTACGGTTTTTGGTTGTTTGTTTAGAGGGAGAGTAGTCAGAAATGGTGGTTCAGATCATTTACAGTTTTTTTCTTCATTACACTGACACTATGAGTACAGATGGACTCAGATAACAGACAATTGGGGCAAAGTTTACCTTCCTCTGATCTGATCTGGCAGTCTCCTCCGAGCAAAGAAAGAAATTAAAGCCCCAAGCAGGAACTGCCGTAGCTCAGGCCAGTGTTTGGACCCAAAGAAGCTTAAGCACACAACGGCTGGGGAGTTAAATGCTGTGGTGGTAGAGGACAGAAATCCTCAAGTCCCAAGTCTTCAGAATTTATTTTAAAACCTCTGTTCTTGCCCAAACTGAGGAAATACTTTCTCAGTACAGTGACTGGTCTTGTGACAGCAAGAAACAATCTGCCATTAGAAGCTAGTCATAAGATCTGAGACTAAAGAGCAAGACTATAACAGGTAAGACTATAACAGGACTATAACAGGTATCTAAATACTTCACTATCCAAAATATAATTATGAAGTGGAAGTTGATGACGTCAAGATACGATCACCAAGAAAAATCTTCGGGGGGAAAAAATCTGACTGGTCAAAACCTCATGATTGCCAAGGACCAACAGGAAGACATGGCTGGTACAGGAAAGCTGAAGGACTGGCAATGTTGTTGCACAAACATCATCTACATGGAAGAGGCATCAGAAGGTAACCATAATGTTATAATCCCAAAAGGCAATGAATGTTAAGGGGTGGTTCTAAGGCAGGAGTGTTGCTGAAAGTCTGCTGCATATGAAAGGAGCTGTAGTATCTGCTCTACCAGCTTCCCATGCTTAGCTCATTACTATTGCCACCACCATACTCCTACTGAAGCAACTACAGGTAAGGGTAAAAATGTACAGATGTACAGACTACAGATGTTTGATGGCAGAAATGGCATGCCTGTATATGCAAATAATTTTGCTCCTGTTTGTGGTTAAAACTACGTTGCAACAGGAGTAGAAAAACATCCACTCTTTTGTCGACATCACCAATCTAAATTAATGCACTGCCAAATGAATTCTTTTGTTGTTGAAAGCTAAACGTGAGATTTTACTGGGGCATGTGCCCCAGCAAAAGGGGTCTAGCGACACCCCTGGTCTAAGCTTTAGTGTGGCACCTGGCAATATTATGAGGATGGGGAGGAAAGGATTCAACTAAATATCAGCAAAGGCTGGAAGCTAATCTTTTTTTTGACATCTACACCTCACACTGCATCCACAAAGCCACCAGCATTGTGGATGATACCACACACCCCTCCCACACACTCTTCTCCTTCTTGCTATCTGGAAAAAGGTTCCATAGCTTTCGGGTCTTTACTGTGAAGATGGGAAACGGTTTCTTCCCCAGGTCATTAGACTGCTGAATCAGATCTGATTCAGAACTGTACTTCCCACACACAAAAAGAACTGTTTCTCTCTCCTACACACACACACACACACACACACACACACACACACACACACACACACACACACACACACAC
>JBBPCZ010000037.1:4068185-4084069 GCA_037974445.1 Brycinus macrolepidotus
TGATGAGATTAGTTTATAAAAGCATGTGTTAAAATGATTACGATTCTCTGCAACAATAAATCTATATATTTCGATTTCATTAGCTGTCACGCTCTCACTCTTCTGACTGTCTGTTTTTTTTTTTCCTTCTCCTGCCAGTGTTCTATCAGTGTAAATAAATAAATGACTAAATAATTGAAATGACTAAGACATTCTTCCATACTAGTCATCATTTTGTGATTCAAGTATTCAGTATAGATGTGGGCTAGGAGACTGAAAACAGCAACACCTTTTTTGGGCCTTAATGTGACATGAGCCTGGATAATCATGGAGATGTGTCACCAGGAGAATAAAATGATCAGACTGCTAAGTTTGAAGAAAAAAGAAGGCAATTTGGTCTTGGGAGAACAAAGAAACATAAAATTACTGAGCTGCACCTCTATAAGAGGAAATTACAGGTATATTTTATCCTGTCAAAATGGGTTTAACCTCAGTTTAAGGTACAGCTGATGCTGAAATGTGAGCCCACTACTAGTCAAACAAATATGATTTTAAAAACATTACTGTTAATATGCATTTTCTACTAAATGGCATTAATTACTGACCTCAATAGTGGAGCTCAGAGGCTGGGATTTAGCTTTTTTTTTTTTTTTTTTTTAAATATATATATTTTTTATATATATAAATGTAGCCTGTCTCATACTAAGCAATTTTTTTTTTTTTTTTTTTTACTGACAAAAGCAACAATCAATGTTACAGCATGTACGCCCACTTCAAACTACAGCAGGCATCTCCTGGGTACAGATAAATTACATTACCAGGTCATCTTAAAAGGTATCCAGTATTGTTTTTATCTGTTGATGAGCTAAGATCTTCATCTAAGGGAAGAAAATACTGTACACAACTAATCCAAACCTGAGCAAAACATGTGAGCACGTCTGAAAAAGTTTGGTCCAAACAGCACACCTTACCGTAAGCCATTTGCCGGACAGAAATGGGAGATGTTTCTTCATCGCTAATGGCTGCCAAGCCTTCATTAGCCTTCCTAATGACGCAAGAGAGATAAACAATGAATCTCAAAAAAAACTCCTTTCGTTCACTCTTCACTTCAATTCCTTCTCTGTCAGGGAAATCCCCTGCAAGGCCACAGCTCAATTTGTTGAGAAGAATCATTCCTGTTGGGAGCGCTGTTGACATTAATGTGCTTTCCACCTCCTAAGAACCAAGCTCACATACAGACCCTGTCCAACTTACTTCCACAAACAACTCACAATTCTTTTTAAAAAATTCTTGCAAGGCTGCTCTTAAATGCTCACATTACCGAAATGCAAACAAAAATGTATTGCACACTTAACACACAAGTAATTTTAGGTGATTTCTACTGGTTCATCTGTTATGAAATGTTGAGAGAACGGCTAGTTAGAATTTATTTAATATAAATAAATAAAATAAGTAATAATAAAAAAAAAACCTCAGATGATTAACTCCAGCAGTAATAAGACTGAAACCAATAAGATATTGGGAACATATTGTATTCCACGGTGTCAGCCCAAGAGTCATCACATGAGCAACCTTTGATACGGTCATAACTCCCTAATCACTATCCTGCTCATCATCTCGTGCCTAGTTATTCATTGACAAAACCTCCCAGGAGTCACTTCACTTTGCAAGATAGAAAGCAAGCATAATGCAAACACAAAACTAGCACAACTTCTTGGGAGATGTTCATTCAATGTTCCGAGAGTTTTCAATCGTAGTGTTGCACATAACAGAATTGTGTTAGCGGCCTCCCAAGCCTACGCCCAAGAACGATATCAAATACTAGATAAATTAAGTTACATTAAAGAAATAGTAGGTCTAAAAATAAAATGGTGGCTCAACACAGATATACTTCTGCACATGTAAGCTGAAAACTTTGATGAAAACATCTTGACCAATATTAAGACTGCAGTTCAAACTGCGATTATTTTTCTTATATTATGTAGGTGTTTGGTTGTGGCTTATTTATCTAATTAATCCACAGACAGTTCACAAGCCCCTTGTTTCTAGGATATTCTCTGTTCTCCCAGTCACTTATTTCACCTCAAGATCACCTTCATTATTAGATGATGAGGTGAATGAGGTGTGCACAAGCTCAGAAACACTAAACTGTATCCTTGATCACTGAAGAATACTAAATGAATGCTTACTCAATACTGAATGTGCATCCATGCTTTTCAGAAAGGGGCTTTTACCTGAGCAGTCTGTAGTAGGCAAATCTGAACACTTCCTGAAAGAGGACCGAGAACATGACCCCGAATATGAGCAGGCCTTTTTGCACCTTGGCATCCTCCGCATTGCTGGCCTTCATAGCAATGAACCACACCAGAGAGGAAAGCAAGAGGGACAGGAGCCAGAAAAAAGCCCTGAAACACAAATACAGACAGATACGCAACATTTTTCATCTCTAAAAACAAAGTATAAAAACAAAGTAAAAAAAATAGTGGATCAGTTTGGGTTTTTAAATGGCTACCATTGTAACATTAACAACAGAAAACTTCAAGTGTGGTGCACTGGTTTGATTACTGAGATAAGTGATACACTGATTACTGGTCATACGTGAACAAACCACAGCACACAGTGTGAACAGCACAAAATTCTTCCTCTGCATTTAACCCATTCACCAAATGAAGCAGTAACAATTCTGAGAACAAATTTAATCTAGATTTACTTATGGACAATAGATTTTTCCTTAAAACCAAGGTGTCTGGAATTGCCTTATCTGAACTTGTAGTCAATAATCTATACAGAAATGTGAGAGAAAACGAGTAAAGTTCTTAACATGTACCCTTTCAGACTTTAGTCAAGAAATGTGCCATTGTAATAGAACAACATGAATTTGACAGGGAAGTACCAAATATTACCCAGTCTCTTCCTTCCTCTTAAAACAAATCAGTGTTTCCCTTGTTCAGCATATGACTGAAGACGCCATTACCAAATCCTTCACAAGGTTAAAATTACGAATACACAATAATATCAGAATCGTATATATCTGCTGATAAATTGCTATTAAAAACTTTTACCTGCTTTTAAAGCAGAGCAATAAGATCTACTGGTGTCTTCCAAAACGTGGTTCCAAAACAGAAAAAGTATTTTGTCTGAACATTGACATTACCAACACCCAACAGAAAACTTGCAGGAGAGTGGTGCACAGATTGAACGGTGGCAAGGAAGACCACGGCTGCATCAAAAACCAGATACTACACAGTACTACAGAAATGAAAGCACTAATGGCTGAGTATTACTTTTGGCAGAGAAATGTGTGTGTATGAATAACTTAAGAGTAAATGATGGTGAGTGTGGTCACAACACTATGTTTCTTTTAATGCCTGCTGCTACTAGGCACCTAAGGATACTCCAATGTGTACATACATATATATCCACTGTGTTCATACATATGTATAAAAGCACTGTGTACACACATATATACATACACTATAGAGACAAAAGTATTGGGACACCTGACCATTACACCAACAGGGACTTTAATAACATTGCATTCAAATACACAGACTTTAATATGGAGTTGGTCCCCATTTTGCAGCTAGAACAGCTTCTACTGTTCTTGGAAGGCTTTCCACAAGATTTTGGAGTGTTTTTGTGGGGAGTTTATTCCCATTCATTCTGTAGAGCATTTATGAGGTCAGACACTGATGTTGGATGAAAAGTCCTGGTTCGCAATCTCCGTTCCAGTTTATCCCAAAGGTGTTGGATGGGGTTGAGGTCAGGTCTCTGTGCGGGCCAGTCAAGTTCTTCCACACGCAACTCATCCAGCCATGTCTTTATGGAGCTTGCTTTGTGCGCTAGCGCACGGTCATGCTGGAGCTGGAAACATCATGATGTTCAAAATCTCTTGGTATGCTGAAGCATTAAGATTACCCTTCAGCGAAAGTAAGGGGCCCTGAAAAACAGGTGTGTCCCAATACTACAGAAAGTGAAAGCACTAATGGCTGTGTATCACTTTTGACTTTGGGCTGAGAAAAGTGTGTGAATAGGTTGAGAGTAAATGATGGTGAGTGTGGTCACAACACTGGACTGAGCAGTAACAGAATGCTGCCACCTGAGGATCCAGTTCAGTTAAGCTGTGCACTCACTCCTATACTCACCCTGCGATGAGGATGATGACTCGCAGAGGATCTCTGGCGATGGTGAAGATGAAGAGGGCGAAGGCAGGGCCAAACGCTATAAAAGCACAGCCGAAGAACACGGCAGCAGTCATGCTGAAGACAAACTTCAGCACAAATCTTCAGCTAGCAAGAGGGAACGGCTACAACAGCCACAACAGCTACACCCAGCTGTCCAAGACTGCGGGAGAACACTCTGAAAAAACACGTTATTTCCGAGCTGTTGAACACCATACAACGCCAAGCTAACCTCGTACACTTTAGTGTTCTTAAACTCGCCCGAAACGCAGTTATAAACCTCACAACATGCTAAAAAAGTGTTGTTTTGTTTGGCCGGCTACTGCTAGTGCTAAAGCAGCCCCAGCAACCAGATCCCTAACAACTACGCACGCCCCAACCACCGTTAAAGCCCTCAGTATGAATTATTCTATAAAAACTAAACCCTCTTTCCCTTCTTTTCTTTCTTGTCCGACATCTTCATTTATCAGCCTCCTGTTCCCCCTTTCTCGGTCACAACGCGTGGGGCTTTTGTTTGTTTCAAACCACACGTTTGTGTTTCCGGAGGTACGGCGCCAGCTGCACTGAGGTCGTTCCACTTCGTCTCCAATGCTCCCTGTTCCCTGCTCCCTAACTAGTCTACTATACCGGACACAATAGTGGGTGTGTACCAAATCGACAGCCTTGGATCGTTTCGTACCGGGCCGCAAGAATAAAAACATTTTTTAAAATTACATTTATTTTATTTACATCACTCAAACATTACATTTACATTAAAAACACATTTATTTGCAAAAAAGTAAAATGGAAAAGCGTCTTCATGTCCACATATTTGCATTTACATTATATATGTAATAGTCAAATTATATATTATGCACTTTAATGAACACCCCGTCCCCCCCCCCCCCCCGTCCCACAAAGGGGCCGTGGGGGAAAAAAGGGAGGCATTTGAAGGAACACCCCCCCCCCCCCCCCGCCCCCCACCGGGTCCGTGGTGCAAAAAAGGTTGGGGACCACTGCTCTAAACAGTGAGACCATCTTATTCCACCCACAGCACATTGTGGGAGTTAAACTACAAACAACTTTAAATGTCAGTGCAGCAGTAAACCAGCCCATTTGAAAAGTAAAACTGGATCCAGTATGCTGCCAAGGTCACTGGTTTGATCCCCGTACGGGCCAGCTTGAATTAAGCTACGACTTTATGGGGTGGCTGGTGGCCTAGTGGTTAGGAAGTTGCCCCTGTGACTGTAAGGTCCTGAGTTTGAATTCCAGGACTGCTAGTGGCACCACTGAGGTGCCCTTGAGCAAGGAACCATCCCCACACACTGCTCCCCGGGGGCTGTGTCGCTGGCTGCCCACTGCTTCACTTGGTGAAGGAGTTAAATGCAGAGAAAGAATTTCACATTGTTCACACTGTGTGCTGTGCTGTGCTGTGGTGTGTTCACGTGTGACTATAAGGGGCCACTCTACTTACCATGCGCTCTATAAAGGGCACAGTAGTGGGTCATGTTCCAAATCCAAAGTCTATACCACAGGGCCTCTAAATGATGAGATCACCTAGTACCAGAAACAGCACCTTTTGGTATGCGAGTTAAAATGCAAACAACTTTAAATGCCAGCGCATCAGAAAACCAGCCCACTTGAAAAGTAAAACTAGACCTGCTTGCTGCAGTGGGGTCGTTCCGCGTCAGTCTCTCATGCTCCGTGCTTCCTAGTTAGTGCACTATACAGGGCATAATAGTGGTAAGTGTTCTAAATTGACAGCCTGTTCAGTATGTAGCAAACCAGAAGCTCCCAGTCCCAGTCCTCTGGACCCCACACCATGCCTTTTTTCATTTGGCACCTAATTCAGTGCATTAACAAATTAATTAGCCCCTCGTGGCCTCGGGCAGGGAAAACACATAAACGGACATGGGTTTGCCAGAGCTGCATTCGGAAAGTTTCACCCGCTCGCTCATTCGCTGTATGACCTTTGCTGCATATTGAATTGACTGGAGAACCCAATAAAACAAATAAGAGATCTGAAGTTATTTTTAAATAGAAATACAATTCTGACACTATGCTGCGGAGTACAATTTCTGTAATAGGGAGCAATTTTCAAGACAGCACGAGACTAGGTTTGGGAACCCCTGTAGTAAACCAACAAGGGATCTAGTTATTCACACCGGATGAATGCTTGCTGTCAGTGGTTTTGCCACAAATACTTCAGAGTCCTACAGTAAAATTATGACACTATAGTGGAGGAGTGAGGAACCTTGGTCCTGGAGGGCTGGATTCCTGCACAGATATTTGATTTTCCTACACACCTCATTTAACTTACAAGCTAACAGTCAGGTTTGATATATGTGCTAAAATAGGGAAATCATCAGACTGTGCCGGCCCTCCAGGACCAGCGTTCCCCACCCCTGCCATAGTGCAATACAGAATACAACTAAAGTGTTAGATTACTATAAGTCAGGGACATTATATAGAGGTGGAAATATCATAGATCATTTGAGAAGTATAATACAGAGCCATTGAAATCTCAAAGTTTTTTACAGTATACCTGTAGAGGGATTATCAGTCTTATCCGGAAAGGACCGATGCGGCTGCAGGTTTTCCTTCCAAACGAGCAGCAGCTCACTTGATTTCACTTCTTTAAACAGTCAGTCTTGGTCTTCAAGCACCATATTCAGTGACACAAGAAATGCTGAGTGTGGGCAGAACTAAGTTTGCATTAAAGTTTGGAAAATAGACTTGAATTAAACTTGAATTTACTAAACACTCTGAAATAAACACATTTCTGTCTTGTTTTTGCATTATTCGAGTGAAGTTTAGGAGGAGACGTTTTAGATGCAGTTAATTCAAAATGAATGGTTAGCAAGAGCAAAATTCCCATTTCTGCATTAACGTCTTGATCTAAGAGCAAATTACCATTTATTTCAATGCCATTTTTTGGCCTATACAGTTAAACTAATTATATTTTATCAAATTGCTTTTACAAGATGAGATAAAATGCAAAAACTTTAAATGTCCGTGCTCCAGTAAACCAACCCACTTGAAAGGTGAAAGTGGATCCACTTGCTGATACTCAGTACAGCACCATCAAACTGTATAGTAATCCTTTTTCCTGTATAGTGCTGAGACTCATGATAGAGTGTAGAAATTCAGCTCTTAATTCATTTGTTTATCATCTGCTGGACCTTTGCTGAAATACTGAATGATGTACTCACTTATTTTAAGAAAAGAATGGAAATTATGTTATGAGCTTAAACACACAAAATGTTTAGGAAGACATAACAGACAAAAAGATACACGCATGACACAAAATTGAAAAGAAATGACCCAAAACAGACATTTGTATTCAACATTTTAATCATCTTTGACAAAGAGCTTACTGCATAGGTAGGTGATGCATTAAAAACAGGCTGTAATCAGTCATTAAGGATTTGTTAATGAGAAAGTAACTGATCGTGGTATTATTCTGTTTTCTCGTCAAACATAGTGATAGTCATTTTCAAATAACAATTCTTAAAAAAAAAATACAAGAACAACGTTTTTATGTTTAATGAATGGCAGGTTTACCAGTTAACCTTAGATGTAATACATCACGGTAGAACTCTGAAGCATACAGTAAAATGGGAACCGTATCTGATACTTCACAAACATCTGGAATTGTCAAATACAAATACATTCACATTCAGAAGTCAACTTCATTTGAGGTGAAAAATAAATTGCTAGTGAATCAACATTGACGCTTTGGCCATCGCAGTCATTTTTGGAGAAAAAAATCAACGGACCAATTTCACATTTGTAAATAAGCACTTGAGCCCACCTAGCTGCGCCATCTCTGCTGACCTTTGGTCCTTAATCATTAGACAGAAGTGCTGGAAACCAAGTTATCTGAGGATATCTTTTCATTAAGTGCCTAAAACAGCTCTAAAAGCTCTTGATTTTCAGTGGTAATTAATACAAAATGATCATCAATAATTCTGTGCTGCATTTACACACATGACATCAGTCCACGTTAACGTTACATATAAAAATCCATTTACCTTCCCAAAAAAAAAAAAAAAACCCTACAAAAATCTCTCTATTGTTTTGGATAAATTGTGTTCTCATAAAACATTAAAAGGGTTAAAAGTATTCAGGTTTAAACAGTGGAGCAGTTAAAGCACTATTCTAAACCGGAAGAGCAAATAGCTCCCTGAATGCAACACTTGTTAGTAAATAAACAAATAATGAACTTTGGTCATATATTTGATAGGTTACTGCAGTGAACCTACTCCAGAACTGAACTCCTTCAGTTTAGTGATACTAATTGATGTATAACTGATTTTATGACTACCGATAATAGCTCTTACAATGGGCTTGTGTCCGGAAGAGAAAAAAAAAACAAAAAAAAAACAATCACACGGGGTGTCTAGCTACGTGTATAAAATGGCAAAGTGTAATTTTAGGACATCTTCATCTATCAAACTGAAGCTACTAAGACCTTACCCCTGCGAGGGAAGTGTGCACAGAGGCCGAGAGGAGGTGCTTTGGGCCCCACTGGAAAGCTCTATGCCGTGTAAGACTCTTGTTTGTGATGTAGCGTTCGTGTTTTATAAATTGTTCAGCTCCATTAGAGTCTGGTCCAGCACTTGGTGCATGCCTAGGTTCTCCTCTTTAGCCTGGGCTAGCTTCTCTGGTGGTGGAGGGGAACACAAAAGGATAAAGTGTGAAAACAAGGCTCTTATTACACCGCCGAAGGCAAAAAAAAGTTTGGGACTTTCCAGTTTAACTTCAAAATGCATCCATAACCCAGCTAGAATTACACACCCTAACAAATTATTCTATCGTAGGAGTGTTTTATTATTATTATTATTATTATTAAGCAATGTCCTCCAGGATCAATAAAGTTTTCTGATTCTGATTATTATTATAATTATTATTACTCATCTTAAGTTTTATTATTATCTTTATTCCACTAATTTTTGGTGCCAAAATTCCAATGTCAAAACGTCCGTTAATATCCGCTGCAGCAGCGTGTATTCAGATTTTGGATCAGTTGATCAGGGGCTGAATTTTTAATCGTTTAAAAAAATCGACTTTTGTGGCTGAGTCGCCTCTGTAATATATGGGGAGAGAGAGAATGGTCGAGTTGCCTTTAAAATGTGTGTTGGAGAGAGTGTCTGTGACATCATGGCTAACGCGGCCGGAAAGGGATAAAACGTGGAGAAACACAAACGCGAAGCAAAACTCACAGCAGACTCATAAACAGACTTCAAGACACTAAAGCTAAGGTCAGTTATAGAAAAAGATGTGTGTCACTGTTGTGGTTTAATTAAAAATAATGGGGCTACGCGTTCAGCCGTTCTTAACCATAAATGGCTTGGTAAGAGACAGAGAGCTAACACCCCTTTAGCGGTTCAACGGTAGGACGCCGGGCACTGAATGAAGAGAATCAGAAGATCACCAGTTTGACTGCAATCTGCAATTAATTTTTTTGCCCACAAAACCAATGTTTGGGTGTCTCCAAACACTCGTTTTATAGGAACCCTGCAATCACACTTCGCATTTTCTCACGGAAGATGCGCCTAGTTATTATTAGTATTATTCTTCTTCTTATTATTATTATTACTACTACTAATAATAATAATATATGGCTCCCATGCTTTACACCCAACATCCGAAGCAGCTAATAAATACGCTTTTTTCTGAGCTGAAGTACAGTAAGTGTGTTAAAGCAGGGAAAAAAGTCTGTGCCTGGCAAAAGGGCCAGGGTTAGGAACCACTGTATTTAAATTTATATTAGCATCTGTTCTATTTATATTTCACATTACATTAAATGTATATAATGCACTTAAATTTCACAGAATAACAAACTACGCAACCTCACATCAGTACAAACAGACAGTAAGTGTTTGTTTCTATCACACGTGACTGTGAGCAGAAAGGGGATTCCTATTCTAGGTGCATCGCTGACGCTCTCAGCAGTGAGAGTAACGTTGTTTGAAGGAAATGTCAGCTCAGGTTTGGGTTTCAGCAAAAACAAAGGCTTGGCGCATCGGCCGCACAGAGCTGTTTATCCAAAAACGTTCAGGCACGATTAATGGGACAGGAGTCATGAGTGCTTTTACCTCTGGATGTCACAGCTATCACCAGGGGTAACAAAGGCATTGTGTCTTTTTCTATTAATTATTTCAAACTCATAACAAATTCTGTTAAAAGTGCACATTTGTTTCTGATTCTTATGATTATTTGAGGAATAACTATTGCAGCCCATAGCCATGTTTTATGAAAAAAAAAAACATAATTCACATGTAATTTCTTTACAGGAAAAATAGTTTGTCAATACAGAATGTAACCATAATTCATTGTGAAACTCACTCTGTAAATAAATCTGACTGACATATGAATGGCATATAAAAGAGCAGACTATAAAGTTCTATCTTGACCGCTAAGGGTTAAAATGTTTCTGAAAGGGCCCCTTCTGGTCAGAATATTTTTTCTTGAGCAATCTGATAATAACGTACATGTAATGATCATTAGGCTAATATAATGCACTCGGAAAGTGTCAGAAATAAAGAATATAGTAGATGTAAAGATAGGACTTTGCTCCAGGAATGTTTAACTATGTTTACATCATAGTAGCTTCACAGTACTTGACAAGCTTCTTACGCAACACACATAATGAATTCACACAGTTTGCATCAGCTTTAGTGATAAAGGTCAGGAGAGGAAAGATCCCGCATCCTTAAGACTAAGTCACTTTCAGCAGTTAATCTGGTTTGGAACACCAGTTTGGAATCCCTCATAATAGAAATAAAATAAAATAGAACAAAAATTCGTTTTATAAGCTTCCTATAGAGTCAACAAATATTAAAAACACACTACACACTACTGATCAAAAATTTGGAATCACCATCCAAAATCAATGTTTTAAAAATATGAATGCAGTATGATGGCAGATAAGTGTAGAAACAATGGTTCTAATATACTAGCCCTCCACAGGTTTATATTTACAAATAAGAAAAAAAAAGAAATCAAGGCAGAAAACTTGGTAACAATTCCCATAAATAGATATTTACTGAATAGAATTTATTGACTAAAACATCGACAACTATTGTTTGATGTCTAAAGTGTCTGAATCTGCATTAAGCTACTGAGTATTAAATAAGCAAAAACATTAATATAAAAAGTGATTCCAAACTTTTGAATGCTAGCGTATATTCACTGACCCCAACACCACTGTCTTGGGTCACATAGTTATGTCTTTAGCATGAGCTTATGCACCCCATTGTCTTATTTTATTTTATTCTATTTTATCTTCTATTTCTGTACAGCACACTGAATGACCTTTTGTGTATGATAATGTGCTATAAAAATAAACTTGAACTTGGACTTATTGCCTTTGTAACCACATGTTAACTTTGGCCATGGCCTTAACCTACTGTTTTAAATAAGCTGTGACCAGTTGTTACTAAATTTTGCACCCGTGAGATGAATTTCAAGTACAAAAAAGGTTCTCCCAGATTTCTAGAATATGAGTATCCAAATGCACAGATAATTGTGCCAACTAAAGCATGCACTGACCTGCAACCTCTTCCGACAGTTAATGATTCCGCTACAGCATATTTCACTGCATTTTCTGTAATGTGTAGTCTAGCAAAGCTAAGGTTAGTCACTGTTGCTACATATAGCTTAGAATAGCACAACAGCCATAATTAATAGCTCCCGCTTATCACAGTTAGTCATCTTAGGCAACATACAGTATACAAAAGGAAAAATGAAGAGATGTTTTCATCGGGAGAGGCTCAGCTGCTGAGCTCATTAAGAACTACTCTCAGCTCGTTACTGAGAATGTGGTTTTTCTCCGTCGTCTTTTGGAAGCGATCTGTGGCCGCAGCATCATCGAGAGCCGAGTACAGAAGGAGAGCCAAGAGGATGGAGGGACAGAAAGAAGGAAAGAAAGAAAGAAAGAGAGGGAGGAAGGGGTCAGTGCAGTTGAAAAGCAGAAGGCTCTGGAGAGTAGAGCAGGAGTGAGGGCACCAATAGCTACTGAAGACTCTGGGAAAGGGAACGGCAGCTGCTATACCTGTTTCAGGGTACATATACTCATAGACGTATACAGTCGTATGCAAAAGTTTGGCCGCCCTGGTCATACGAGTTGTTTTGTCAAATTTTCTAAGAGAAAATGAATACACACCCTTTATAGAGAACAAACCTTTGGAAAAATGTAATGTACAATTACTGTTTCCTCTTTATTGTTGTTTGTACTGTTTATTAAAATGTGGCCTGTGCAAAAGTTAAGGCATATTATATTTCATATTGTTTTCAGTGTTAAAATCAGCAAGTAAACTGCACTAAATTGCACTAAAAGTTAAAGAAAATAGAAAATCACTGTAGAGAATGAGAGTAAGAGTCATTCTCATTCTTATTTTCTCTTTGAAAAACAAATTGAGTGTTCTTGCAAGGTTTTGCATATGACTGTATGTAACAACAATCCTGCATGAGATCAGAACGAAGACATACGATCGCCCTCAGAGTCAGTAGCCTTTAAAGTGCACTAACAGAAAAATATCATGAAAAATGATTCTTTTTGCATTTAGACTATTATTACTTACCTATAAAAACCTTAGAAACATGAAGTATATTTTGTTCAAGCTTTGTGTTTTACTGATTCATAACTCCAGATATTTAGAGTGATTGCTGATCTATTTACAATTTGGAAACCAATCTGAACTAAAATAATAAAAAACAGCTTTATGCAACACACGCACACACACGCACACACACAAAATGTGAAAATGTGAAAAATACTTTTCTATTCCACTGATCTCTTGAATTTGCTGATCTGGAGAAAGGAAAATACGAGTGGAACTATAACTGTTCAAAAACAAAATAATGTTTGAGTATATTTATTATCATAGACAAATTTACTAATGAACATTCATCAGTTTTTGGCTCCACGATAGCCTCTCTTTAGTAATGGGACAAATAATTATGTCACTCATCAAATAAATAAAGTGTATCTTGAATATTAATGGCAGCAAAATTCCATCCAAGGCTAGAAATAAATTAACAGTACATTCACAAGAACAAAAAATGGAAATGGAAAAATAAAGTGGGAAAATGAAAGGGTGTTTTTGCCTTTTATTACAGAGGGAGAAAGTAAAGCACTACAGAAACACACAGAACAGATAAAGAATGAGTTCCAGCTGTGAACTGCACCAAAAAAACAAAACACTGACAGACTGACAAAGCTCAGGGGTAGAAATAAAAACAAGTCAGGGAAAGGAACAGCGCTGACGCCTCCAGGTGCAGCAAAGGGAAAGTATAGGACACAGACTGGCTCCTTGGGGTGTGCCATATCAAACCCATCTCTTAAGGGATATTTAGGAATATAGATTTTTAAATCCTGTATATAAATGGACTTTAGACTTAAATATGTGGGACTGGGATTTTACATAACAGCAGAATGGAGGGGAGGATGTCGATGAGTGAACCCCAGGTGAGCCAGGATGTAGGAAGGGCCAAGGAAGAACAACTGAGGAGACAGGGATGATGAGGAAGGCAGGAGTGGAGAGAGAGAGGAGGAGACAGCGCATCTAGAGAGTAGTCATGTCGTTGAGAGCCAGATCCAGCTCCTCACTGAGGGCTTTACCCTTCAGCTTCTGAGCGTACACCTCATCTGCATTTCGGCGCCAGACACAGATCAGACGCACAACAAGTGAAACAGACACATGAGATGGACAGAACGAAACAGAGAGCGGAAAAAGAACAGAAGGTCAGACAGAGAACTGGGGTTTGTGCCATCCTTCCTCAAAACGTACACACAATAAATCCATTTAATTAGCGATTATGGAAACTTCACATAATTCAGCCTGATCTGACGAATGTACTACAGGGGTTTATACAGTGACCATCAAAACCAATGCGTAGAACAATGTTTCCTTTAAATGGACCGAAATTATGGAACTCCATCCAGCACACTCATGCTCTGCAGTAATCTATGCTAGACCAAACGATTACTCACAATCCGCATGCCACCTGATGATCTGGTTAGTGTTGCTTAATTCACCAAAATGAAAGAAAAGGATTTCTAGGAGAACTGCATATTGCTGCAGATGGAATAAAAAGGTGTATCTTCAAAAATGGAAACTTTACAGGAGAAGGAAAAAACATTCTTAACTTAATGTATGGTTAATGTACAGAAATTTTATTCCAAGTAATTTTGGACCATTTCTCTTTTCTATTCTTTATTTTGGACAGCAGTTTATAGTACTAAACTTACATCAAGAATTTTGGACCATTTCTGTTGGTATGTTCATCGATAAATGTTCACACAATAATTTGGTATTTTCAAATTATGTTAAAAATGAGGAAAAACAACAAAAGGAGATGTAAGGTTTTGTTCCGATGATATAATGAGTAGGGACTTTAATGTACAAATCCATCTTGCACCTACGCTCATTGGCTATGTTATCAAATAGGTGGGCTTTGTAAGTTTACAATTACTGATTGGAGCTTTCACAATTTATCTACCCACCCTGTATCCCATTCATCAATGAAGAAGACCCTCACTTACCTACTATATTTGGGTTTGAACCATTTTCAGCACAACAGTGCTATCAGTGCCGTGACAGTGGCACGATTGTTTGCGTTGTGCTAGTATGACTGTATGTTTGAATTACGTTTGAACTACTCTGTATCACTCCCTATTTTCGCACTCAGTACATGCAGCACTCTTTAACTCGACCCACTGCACCGTCTGCAATACTATGTTAATATACTGTGGTTATTTGAGTTAAGATGAGAATGCAGTACAAAATGCAACAGAAAAATGGAAATAAATAAAAATGGAAAGGACATTCCCAACTCAGATGCAATTAATGAGCAAAACATAGGAAGAGCTGTTATTAGGTAAGTTGCTTTGAACGTACCTTCCAAATCATCGATGGTCTTCTCAAGCTTAGCCACAGACCTCTCTGCAAACTCAGCACGAGTCTCAGCCTAAAAAACAGAAACCAGTCAACAAAAAAAGAATACAATTAAGAATCCCTCAGAAACAGTATAAGTATATATATAATATTAATAATGAAATGGGAGATCTCATAAATCATAAAAGAGAGAATTCCATTAATGTATTATAAATGCTTTAACTGCTCACCTCTTTCAGTTTTTCAGTGAGTACTTTGATTTCCTCTTCATATTTGTCTTCTTTTGTGGAGTACTGGAGATTAAAAAGCAGTGGTGTAATCAAAGACATGACTAGAATAGCTTGAAGCCAAAGAATAATAGAGTTCCATTGCATGATTTCTGACAATAAAGAGACACTGAAGAGCAGCCTACCAGGACAGAGGGGTAGCAGTAGAATCAAATACAACACTGTGACACAACCAAGGAAGAACTGTCTAACCTTTTATGCTCTTTTATATGCCCAAACAGTGAGAATTATCCAGTAGTTACATGGAAAACAATCCAACATGTTGGAGACATTCTGGTATAAGAGTGAGGAATGAATGTGGAACAGCTTACAGTTCCTTGGGGATTAAAATGTTAGGATTCATCTTGCAAAGCTTTCATTTGGAAGCTAACGTCCAAACTACATCAAGCTTTACTATATGGACAAAAGCATTAGGTCACACCCCTTAATTACTGAATTCATGTTACTTCCAGTGAAGGGTAATCTTAATGCTTCAGTATACCAAGACATTTTGGACACCGCCATGCTTCCAACTTTGTGGACACAGTTTGGGGAAGAACCTTTTCTATTCCAGC
>JBBPCZ010000037.1:4084169-4094279 GCA_037974445.1 Brycinus macrolepidotus
ATCTTGTGGAAAGCCTTCCAGGAAGAGTGGAAGCTGTTATAGCTGCAAAGGGGGACCAACTCCATATTAAAGTCTATTATTTGAATGCAATGTCATTAAAGTCCCTTTTGGAGTAATGGTCAAGGATACTTTTGTCCATATAGTGTGTATGTTGATACTCATACATCTCATTTACTGGCAACATTACACTAATCTGAGCAGAGAAAACAGTTCACAGAGTTTACTATAGTTAAGACTTTTTGGTGAAAAAAAGCTTAGGCCTTTTGCTTCTCCTACGTCACACTTCACTGTGTTTCCTCAAACATCTGGGCCTGTGGGTATGTTCATGGGCTGTAATTTGGAGGCCATGTTGGCTTTTGATAATAACATAGCCAACAGCTGCTTCTTCTCCTACCTTCTCTGCCTGCGCCTCCAAAGACTTCAAGTTGTTGGTGACATTTTTCAACTCTTCCTCAAGGTCACCAGATTTGCTATGCCATAGCAGAAGAGGAGGGGGAAATTTGAGAAAGGGGGAAAGGGGGGGGGGAGAGAAAGACAGAGAAAGAAAGCACTTTAAGAAGATGGAGAGAGCAAAAGTTTAAGCTAAGGAGACCCCAACCTGAAGAGGGAGAAGAAGTATTTCTGCTAATACCAAGAGACAATATAGATAGGCAAAAAAACATACAGTTGTGAGAAAAAGGTTTGCAAGACCTTTAAAAACAGACAGTGCAACCCCTTTTGACAGTGCCTAATCTTAGTGAACAAATGGTCTAAGCACTCTAGGTCAATGATGTACAAGTATGTCAACCTGTAGGACAATGACCTCCCAAAAACTGTGATTCAACTCAGATGTTCTTATTCAGGTGGGTTTGCCCTGCACTACTATAAAAACACACAATTCTCACACAAGAGAGTTCTGTTCATATATGATATGGCTCAAACAAGAAAAAGGTTCTTGTTCATGAGCCTAGAAATGATTAAATGACTTGGGCTCCAGACATTCTAGTGTGGATCTCCTACAAAGATCAGTGCAACAACCTAATGTAAAACCCTGAAACAACATGGTCTCCATATACAAAAACCCATAGAGTGACACCTAAGGATTTCTTGCACTTGATAACATCTGTGCTCATAAGTCTACCATGAAAAAACAGAGAAAAAGAATGGGAGGTTTTCCTGGGAGGTTACACCACAGAAACCACTGCTTTCCAAAAAAAAACTCATTAGACAAAATGTTCAGAGTAAAAGTAACTAGTGTAATGTTGGGACAAAAACATAAAAGCACCAAAAACTGTGAAGTATGGTGGAGGTCTAATGGTGTGGGGCTGCCTTGCTGCCTCAGAGCCTGGGCAGCTTGCAATCATTGAGAGACCAATCTAAAAGTCCTGTGATCTAAAAAGTTGATGTTGCTCTCACAGAGAAGAATTTCTGTAGTTTTATTTGGCCATTCAGTCCTGACCCCAGTCCTACTAAAGTGTGTAATGACCTGAAACAGAGCACTCACAAAAGACATCCCAGTTTTCTACAGAGTAGTGGGCCAAAATGCTCCCTGCTTAGAAGGTACAGAAAGTATGATGATTCCAAAGGTTTCACAACCCCTTCAACACAACTGCATCTGCCAGACATTATAACAGTGCTTACCAAAAAAAGCCTTAGGAAAATTACACTGTCAAGAAATTCAATAAATGCAACACTTTAGTTGGTATACTGTGGTTTACTATGGGAACTACGGTACAATTTTAACTTTCCCTTCATTTTTCTTAATTATTAAGATTTACTTTCCTAAGGCTTTGGTGGGGGCCACCTTTGCTAGGCAGGAGATGGTTCACCTATAAGCACTTTGCTGAGACAAAGAGAGCCACTCAAAGCACAGCAGCCGAGCTAACCAAAGCAGCGAAGGTGGTTAGCGAGTTTTGGCAGGAAAGGAGGAGAGAAAGAGTTAGCGTTAGCATTTAGGGCGCTTGAGCAACAGTAACTCTGCAGTACCTCTTCCTCCCCGCACATCATGGACTTCAAATTCTGATCCATGAGTCTAAGCTCCTCCTCCAGCTGCCTGACTCGACTGGGTTAGTCCAACATGGGCAGGGAATGGGGGAAGTGGGGGCGGGAGACAGGGAGGGGGGAGCCACAAATGTGGTGTGTCCCAGGGTGGGGTGCATTGGTGCATGCATTTGGAAAACAAAGGGAGACTGTGGTTAGTGCACCCCAGAGCTGTTCACACTTTGACTTCTTTTTCTCAACACAGAGAGCTTGGTGGCTAAAGGACCACAGACAGTGGGTAAACAATGTGATAAAGTCAGGTTAACTGAGATTATACAGATTCTGCTTTGTTCCAATTGTACCTAATTCCACATTCTTGCAATTCAATCAAATTGATAGAACGTAATATAATTGACACTGCCTGTTGCTTTGGAAGCCCTGTTAGACACCATAGGCATGCATCATATTGGGTAACTGTTCATGCAATATATAACCAATACTGTGAACGCATGACACATACTACTCTAGTCCTGGATACATATTTAGTATGGACTGGAGACATCCAAGGAATTAAATATCCATATGCACCAAGATAACAATGGAATGAAGTCAAAAAACTTTCTACTTGTCTTTAAAACGCAGTAATAATGGATGTACTAGTGTGTAATAAAACAACATCAGCAGAAATGATATGGTAATTTGACCTGGTAGGTACAAGCAGCAGCTGAGCTGCAGACATGTGCTTTGCTGTTGAAGGTAATTAATACTCACGCCTCAGCCACCTCGGCACGCTCTTCAGAACGCTCCAAGTCGCCCTCAAGGATGACCAGCTTACGGGCCACCTGCAGGTAACACCAAACAACCTCTTAAACACGCGCAGTATGACAGAGACAGAAGTGAGTACTTCCAGTTTAAACCATCGAGAATAACTCAGACCTAATAGCACTTGAATACTGATTAAATGCTTTAGGACTCATGAAACCATCCATTTCAAGCAAGCACTACATATATAGGACAATATTGTGTTGTCTCCCACATCTAATTCAGAATACAAGCCTTCAAGCACTTTTTAAATAAGGGTATAAAACACGTACAGGAAAAACTAGAAGTGCTGAATGTAAGCGTAACCGTTTTAGTCCAAAAGCGAATGTGGTGTTGACTCTTCAGAGAGCCAAGAGAGATTACGAGTCACATGTGAACCTGTTCACAAAACAGTTAACAAACATGGACACTGCAGTTGGTGCAGAGGCTAGACTCTGAACTCTGTGGCTGCAGGCAGGCAGTCAATGACAGCCTTAATGTTCTTAAACAGAGTGAATCCTGCCAGTGTAATCCACTGGTCAGTAGTGCGAGGGCCCTCTCAGCGACACCAGGCTTAAGCCCCTGTCACGTCTAAACAACATGCTCCTTAAGCCTACAGCAGTGGACGGACAGATTGGGAGATTTAACTACTAACAGTGAGCCACAATTTGTTTACATTTGACCTCAAAGACTCCTTTTGTGTTTCAAATCTCTGACAGTATCCAAATGATTGGGTTCTAGATCTTCATATTATGACTAATTGTGTGGATACTGAACAACATTCATTTAATAAATCAGCAGTCACTAAGAGTCAGCTCAAAAGATTTTAATTGGAACTCCAATGAAATGAAATGAAATCATATGAGTCCAATTTAAAACATAAAAGAAGGGCAGGAAGCCTTTTCTACATGGGCCAAGAATGGAGGAAATAGCTAAAAGCTAAGGAAAATGAACAGGCACTGAAAAGCCTCAACAGAAGAAAGGGGCCTACTTCAATATGGTGGGCTATAAGACAACATTCAAGCCCTACACATAAGGTTAAATGAAAGATTATTTCTGAATCTAAATATCTAAAATAAATTAATTTTAGAAAAAAAATCTTTAGAAAAATTCCTCTAGGCTTTTCAGGTCACTTCAGAACATATACATACATCTTGTTTCTGTAATATAGAACTCAAATTGACCACGGTCTCTGTGTATTATTGAAATTATATGTATAACTGTGTAAAACGCAAATCAAAAAATGTTTAATCACATTTAACACTGAGCCCTAAAGTGCGCACCTCCTCATATTTGCGGTCAGCCTCTTCAGCAATGTGTTTGGCCTCCTTCAGCTGCATCTCTTGAAGTTCCATCTTCTCCTCATCTTTTGTTGCTCTGTTCTCTATGACCTTCATCCCTCTGTAAAAGAAGGATGCAAAAAGGCCTGGTAAGTTTTACTTAGAACTTCAGCTTTAGTTTTAACTTTAGCTCCTGTATATGACAAATGACATGTGTCACAAGCATTTGCAATGTGTGAAAATTGCCAAAAATGTTTTCTGCTTAATGTATTTCAGTGCTTGGACACATGATGCACATCAAACAAAAAAGACATGTCTCTATAAAATATTTTTTTTAATCTTACTAGTCACCATCCAAGCCAGGTATTTACCATGTGGATCAGGATTCTTTATATTAGTTAATTTTACAAAACCCCAGATTGGGAAAGTCCAGGTAAAAAAGGCACATACTCAAAAATGTCCTTTATACTCATCCATTACAACCAGAATGTGAACTGAGATCACCTCTCGCTCTCATCTGCAGCCTTTTCTGCTTCCTCGAGTTTCTGCAGTGCAGTGGCCAGTCTCTCCTGGGCCCTGTCCAACTCTTCCTCAACCAGCTGGATACGTCTGTTCAGGGACGCTACCTCAGCCTCGGCCTGCAAGGACAGAACAGACAGAGTTAATCACACTTAGCAAAACATTCAAAACAGCACCATTCTGTCTGAGAGTCTAAAGGCATCTGGAGCTGAAATATGGGGAGTGTATCTCACGCTGGACTGGCTGCTTGCCTGTTTTAAAAGGCAGCATTTGAGCGGTTAAAAATGTAACTGTTTTCCTAAAGATCTTTCCTCAGAACAGACTGACCCTTGGGATGTTACCAAAGCAATCATTAAATCATTAGGTAGACATACATCTTGGGAACCAGTGGTTCTGAAGCCATATACCATGAGACATCCTCCCATGGGACACCAAAGAACGTTTTTCTTTAGAAGCTTCTAATTACTTCTCAGATAAACCTCAAAACGTAAAGTTCATTTAAACGAGACCAACTCCCTACTTGTTACACTACAAGATCAAAAAGCTTCTTTAGCTTCAATATTATGTGCTTGGGACTTTCATGGCTAATCCCCTAATGTCTTTGGGGGGACGGGAAAGATACTAAAATCCAGAAGAAAGGCTAGAAGAAAATGAATGGAGAAGTAAAAGAGCACCATCTGGGTTTGTAGTGCATTGTCAGGGCCGAGACTACATCTTTCAAAGCTCTGTGTCCTTAGAGAGTTGAAGACACATTCTGCGCTGGCTGTTTTACGGCCACTGTCTCAGAAGCAAAGACACTGAACACACTGTGAATCCCACACAGTACGGCCTTGTAGACCAAATGGTTTTGTTGGAGCAACACATTGTTTGCTCTGCTAAAGTAGGCCTTGATAACAGACAGTTAACTGTTCCAATGCCAGGGGCTTTCATTGATGGCTTTAGACTGCAAATACGATTAAAATCAATATCACTGGGTATTTCTAAAGCTTTGTCTAGGCTGAATATGATACAATAACTGGAAAACCACATGCACCAAAGTACAGCTCTACAGCTCTACCCACTGCTCCAGGTGTGGACAGACAGAAGCAGCAGACCCAGAGAGAGATGACGATGGCTGAGATTAGACCACAGAGTTCAAATTCCAGAATTCCAAGTGTCCCACTGAAACATGGGCAGTGGTCCCACCAGCATAAAAGAGCCAGTGTTCCTCACTCCCTAGCAGAAGACAGCTAATCAAACCCCCACTCTGTCAAACTCTCTCAGCCCAAGCCAATTCCAGTCAGATTCACCAGGGCAGCCGTGGAATGCAACAAATGGCATCCCAAATATTCCCTATGGCCAAAATGAATAATTCACATTAAAACTCTTTGTCTGATTAACTGGTAAACAGTAATTAACTAGTAAAAATGATCATGACTGAAAGAGATGAAACCCACACCAGCAGGATCTCACAAATACGCATGTTTATAATTACAAATTTTATGCATTTAAAGTTAAATGAAATGTACTGTTTGCTGATTAGCAGTATAATCAATAGTGGAAGTCCAACCTTGAATTATTTATTTAAATACATTTGCACCAGTGTATTTTACTGACATTTAAAGACGTTTTGGGGAAGAAAAAAAAAAGCAGACTGAATAAAAAAGACATGTTAATTAAGCTCTATTAAGTGAACTTTGCATTCAGACAGGATGAGTGTTTTCAGCCTTTTACTATAGTATTTCTCATCGGTGCTGAGTGTTGTGATACCACACTTTGTATCCGTATCGAAATCTAAATCCTGGAATCATGACGACCCTAGTATCGAGTGTCAAAATATACAACAATAATTTCCATGGCTTTACTGAAATAAGTTGGGAAAGCTTTTTAACTTTTGTCCACAGTCATGATGCAATACAGCTCTACATGTTCTAGAAAAGTGCCATGGAAATTCTGTTTCATAATTCCAGACATCCCAAAGAATGTGATGAAATACCTGCTCCTTTTTCATATCAAACTTAAACCACATTGCCTGCTCTCAGTTTTGAGGTTAGTGTGGGGATTTGCTCTTTACTGTCCTTTTTCCCTGATACTGCTCAATAATTGCACACTGTTGGTAACTGTCCATTTTTAAATCCTTAATTTCACTTTCACTAAAAGATAATCTCAAAGATTCCTCTACACTTGTAGGCCTACTGTAAAGCACTGAGAGACGTCTGCTTCGGGAATCCTTAACTAAAGTCTGAATCCCTTAATAAATAAAAGACAGCCTTTGAAAAAAAGTCAATTACTCTGACATTCCTCCCGAGTCACATTTTCCTGAGATCTTTCTGCAGAAAAGGCAAGCAGTAGGTATGCGACATATGAGAAGTTTGGACATTGCCAAGGTCTTTTTTGCTTTGAGGCAATGAAGAGAGCACAGGAAATGATTAACCTTCTGCTCTCTGGGACCTGGGCCAGGTTGACTCAAGCCAATAGAAAAGAAGACTGGGAGGGGACACAGGAAGTGGGAGCAGGTTGACTAAACAGTTCACTACTCGCTGGGTCAAACCGTTATGACTCCCACCACACCAAGAGCACTCTTCTTCTCTTTTGGGCTTCTAAGGCCTGGAATGAGATGCCTGTTTCAAAAAGATTGCTCGAGAAAAGAACCATAAGGCCAGGCTGTGAATGACAGAGCTAATTTGATCATGTTAAATACCCAGACTGCATCTGTGGCAACAGAATGTGCTGGGATCAGATGGAACAGCTTACAGCACCTCACCTTGCCATAGTAATCAACTGGGGCGCTAAATATAATGGTAAAATTGGGCCTACTTGTCAATGCATTTTCACATCAAGGAATGGTATCGACACTAACTATGGTCCAATTAAATGAACAGTATAAAACTACACTGATAACTGTAAACAAATGACAGAAATAGTTCCACTCTAGCTTAATGACTGCGGTCAAATTAAAATAAGAGCAGCAACACCAGTCACTATGGCTAAATTAAAGGAGAGGCATCAAAACTACCAAATTAAAGGAATAGTTCAACACCAACCTGTTGATTTGGGCCAAATTTAAAAGAGGACCATCAGTAACCTAATGACTGTGGCCAAAAAATCAGCAGTAATGTCTGAGTAAGTGACCACAGCGTTGCACAAGCTCTCCAGCTTTATTCCCTTCCTATTAGTTATGTTGTTCTTTGACAAGATTTAAAAGCAAAACTTTGATAGTGAAATACACTATCCAATTCATGCCCAACAACTTAAGAAAAATACAACAGAACTTATTCTGAGTGGTCAACAGCATTTCGTATATACACGCTGGACAAAGATCTTTTGGCTGTTTTTTTATCACATGTAATTTCCATGTCTTTTCTGTTGTTTTGTTAAATACAGTCTGTGTGACCAAAAGACTACCTTACATTTACTACCTCACATTAAATGATATTGGCTTGACCAGTCTGGTAAATGTCATTTAATGTCTGAGAGAACATACGGACCTCTGGAGCATTAAAAAAAAGGTCATTTTTGAACATTAATGGGTTAAACAGCTGACCGGTTAGAGCTCAGCACGTAACCAGCCTGTCGTTAAATCACTATAGCAACAAGGTAACTCGATCTGCACGAGCCACCAGCTCTGTCCAGAAACCCACAAAAACAAAAGTCCACAAATTCATTCATAACGGCACTTATGGACACTATTTTGCATTTTCAACTGTAAATTAAGGGGCAAGAGGAAAGCACACAAAGGCTTCTTTTCCTCTCATCTCCCTCCCACGAAGCTAAACTTTGCTTCTTGCTTGAATATTATGTGCAATATCTTATTATGAGCAATAGTCTTACCATGTGAATATCACTACTTATGTCAATATTACTTATTAATTATTACTATTACTGATCTCTGCATTTGTGTATATACAACAGTGTATTTCATATTGAGGTTTTTTTCTACAGATTTTTTATTGGATTTATTTAGACTTTATATTTCATATTGTTCTTGTCTTTGTGTCTCTGTGTGTTTGTGCAGTCGCAACATAAGCAATTTCCTCCGAGATCAATAAAGTTTTCTGATTCTGTCGTTAGTAATTAATTTTACAGGAAGTTACTTTTCTATAGTATTTATACCTTATATATTTATACCCTTTATATTTATAGTATTTATACCCTATAGTATCTATAGTATTTTTACTAATCTACAGTATTTATACCCTATAATATCTACAGTATTTTTACTTATTTATAGTGCTTATACCCTATATATTTATACCCTTTATATTTACAGCATGTATACCCTACAGTATTTTTACATATCTATAGTATTTATAGCATTTATAAACTAAGGTATCAACAGTATTCTTACTTATCTATAGCATTTATAGTATTTATACCCTATACTATTTTTAGTTATCTATAGTATTTATACCCTTTATATTTATAGTACGTATACCCTTTATATGTATAGTATTTATACCCTATAGTATTTATAGTATTTATTTATTGTCCGTTTTCCACCTTAAACGGCACAGCTCTTGATCGGACGCCAGTTGCTGCAGTGTTTTAAGGTGGAAAGGAAAAGTCGATAAAGAAGCTGGAGATAAATAAATTCGCCCCCCTCCCTCAAGGTCCATCATGTCTTACTCTTTCCCTGGCGTGTCTCTCTGAGTCCACCTCCCTCTGGAGAGCTTCTGCACGGTCCTCTGCATCGTCGGCCTGCTGCTGCAGAGACTGGATCTTCCTCTTCACAGCCTCGATGGAGGTTATTCCAGCCATTGTGGAAGCAAGTCTTGGTCTTCACCTTTTTTTTTGACTCTGAGCTACACTGGGACACCTCAGACCGGACCGTGAGGAACCAGACCCTCCTGCAAGCCTATCGATCGGTGCAAACGGATTATTTTTCCTCCACGCAAGGTTTAAAACCTTGCCATTTACTGTTTTTTCAGATGACCGTCTGTCTGGTGCCCTTTTCCTACAATAAACTGCCCCGTAGAAAAGTTACCCTCCGCGGAGCCCCCCAGACTCCGCCCCACTTCTTATCTACCGTGACGTCACGAGTCACAGGCCTCTCACGTTTTGAAGATCCACAATGTGGACAAAATTATTGGGACACACCTGTTTTCCAGGGTTTGCATTGCATGACAGTGAAGAGAGTAGAGACACTGAAGAGCAGCCTATAGAAGGGGAGCTGTAGAATCAAATACAACACTGTGGCACAACCAGGGAAGGACTGTCTAACCTTTTATGCCCAAACGGTGAGGCTTATCCAGTAGTCACATGTAAAACAGTCCTACATGTTGGAGACGTTCAGGTATAAGAGTGAGGAATGAATTTGGAACTGCTTACAGCTCCTTGGGGTTTAAAATGTTAGGATTCATCTTGTAAAGCTTTCATTTAGAAGCTAATGTCCAAAGTGCATCAAGCTTTACTATATGGACAAAAGTATTGGGACACACCTCTTAATTGTTGAATTCAGGTGGCGGCTTACTTCCAGTGAAGGGTAATCTTAATGCTTCAGCATACTAAGACATTTTGGACAACACCATGCTTCCAACTTTGTGGACACAGTTTGGGGAAGAACCTTTTCTAT
>JBBPCZ010000037.1:4113848-4131769 GCA_037974445.1 Brycinus macrolepidotus
GTGAGTGTGAGTGTGAGTGTGAGTGTGAGTGTGAGTGTGAGTGTGAGTGTGAGTGTGAGTGTGAGTGTGAGAGAGAGTGAGAGAGAGAGAGAGAGAGAGAGAGAGAGAGAGAGAATGTGTGTGTCCTCACAGCGTCCTTCAGACACTATTATAACAGGTGTTTGTCATTAGTGTGGTGGCTGTGGAGGCTGGCAGGCATGCCTCTCTCGACCCATTCAAATAGAGTGCTAAGAAAAGCCCCAGCCCTGACAACACAGACCCAAAATGCAGAAAACATACTAAGGATACACACCCACATACTCACAAATCAAATAATTAGCAACCCATATATAACTTTCACAGTCTGAAAATACAGATTTCATCATATGTACGTACTGAACTGTTTGAGCTACAGGTCAACTGACAGAAGCATTTTCTAATGTTGCATTAAGACACCATTAAAATACACTACAGCTTAAATCTTTAAATCATTTGTCATTAATATTTTATTTATATTGCATTAGTGGATTAAACCGAATGAAATATCAAGACACCAAACGTATTTCATTCATTTAAAATCTTCTTGGGGAAGGTTTTAAATGATAAACGGCATAACGTAATCACGTCTTTCTGTTGCGTTTTTGGTTTCAAAACACAAATTCTGCATAGTATATGTACAACTCATATGGAATAGTTTAAGTGCACAACCAGTCTGTGATCTACAAGTATTTACATGTGTTATGTGCACAACCTCCATTATAACATGGTACAGCCCCTTAGTTTTAATGCTCCGAGGGCTATATTGTTAGCTTCCTTCTTCCATACACTAACATGTCTTAGAATTTGATTGAAACCACCTGATCAGAGACCACCATTCTCTACAATTTCTGACAGATCTGCTCAATAATGTGTATTCTTCTCTGACAGACATTAAAGCGTGAACCCACAGCACAGCTGAAGAGACTCCACCTATTGTCTTAAAATAACAATGTTCTAGCTGTTCTGTTAAGCTGTGTGTGAGTGGATAAGAATATCTCTAGGGGTCAAAAGGCTGTTAATCTTTTTGGACACACACACAATGCGGGTACACACTCGTGCAGGTCAATCAACTCCTACTCACCGGCTACCACAGTGAACAGAGGATACACATAAAAGTGGGACACACACACACACACACACACACACATATATACACATATACACACACACACACACACACACACACATATACACATACACATATACGCATACACATATACGCATACACACATATACACACACATACACATATACACATACATACACACACACACACACACACACACACACACATATATACACATACATATATATACACATATATACACATATACACACACACACACACATATATACACATATACACATACACATACACACACACACACACACACACACACACACACACACACACACACATACACACATACACACATACACACACACACATACATACACATACATACACATACATACACATACACATACACATACACATACACATCCATACACATCCATACACACACAAAAAGGAGAAAGGAGGAGGGTAAGTAGGTCAGGAACATATCACTCTGGTTCATGTGATAATTTGCCAGACATACTTTACACAGGACTGAGTGTAAATCTTCTGAAGTACCACACAACTGCATTCACTCTGGATTTGGATTGCTACTTTAAGATCACTATTCTCAAAATTAGCGATACACCACTGAAGACAACTGAAGACACTCAAAAGTGATATTTATAACATAACAAAAGAGAACAGAGATTATTTCCTCATCCAGTGACCTGATGAGGAAATAATCAGTTCAGTTGAGCATGTTAATCAGTTCATGGTGTAAATAAGAGTAGGGCAGCATAGAAAGCACACAACGCCATTGTGATTAAATTGTTACATACCGTGATAGTAATATGCCTACACTATGGTGAACACTTGATGTGACCTGGTTAAAGACTGGCCTGCATTATTTGAACCACATTTATATTCATCAGAAGACCTGCAAAAGCTAATAAGGAACATCTGAGATTGGTCAAGATGCTTGCAGTACAAAAGAAAATATGAAAGACAGCTCATGCACATTTTCTGCGATATCACTATTTCAAAGGTGGAGCCCTAAATCATATCTAATGCAGTAACAGTGCTGCTTTATGCCAAGAACAGATCAGTATGGGGAAGGACAGACACATGGGCTCGCAATTGCCTTTTACTGCCACGCTGAAATAACAAGCAGCTCAAGGTCAAATTACACCCAAAGCATTTCACACAGGGTTTACCCTTAATGACACCTCTGTGGGGCTTGAGAAGTGTGTGTGTGTGTGTGTGTGTGTGTGTGTGTGTGTGTGTGTGTGTGTGTGTGTGTGTGTCAGGGTAAGAGGACCTTCTTGACTGCTGAAGCAGTAAACAAGCTGACTGATAGGGGGCGCCAATCAAACTCACCACAAGCACATGCTCCAGGAGTCCCAGATAGCCATTGGCGCACTCCGTCCCAAAGCGCAGAGCACGCGTCCGGACCTCATTGCTCACCTCAGGGTGGTAGGCCGCTTGCTGCAGAAACAAAAAAAAATGAAAAGAAAAAAACATCAGGGAAAAAACGAAAAAACAAGAGACAGAGAGAAGAAAGAGAGAGAAGGACAGAGTCTCCTCACGAGTAAAAGAAACTCAAAATAAAAAACACATAAAACTGTGGTCATGACTTTGTCACCTTGCAGGAGTGCAACATGTCAGCAATGGCTCTTCTGCTCAGGTTAGCCGTAGCAATCACATCCTCCTGACGGCACGAGTTCCCAGCAGCCACTGCCTTCGCTGTGGCCAGCGTGATGCCTTTGGTCATGCGGATAAACTCCTCAGGACTAGCCGTCTTTGGAGGAGGATCTGGACTGCTAAACACCTGAGAAATAATGGTAAACTGATCAACATCTCTGGAATTCAACCTTGCAGAAAGACTCCAAAGAAAGAAAATTCAGGATTAACAATTACAGCACTACTTATGTGACAACGGGAAATTTCCTCTACTGTGGCCTTATAGCCTAATGGCTATTAATGCAGTATCACTGTTTACTGATAGCCCTTGGTAAATAACAATTTAATGCAATAGCTGTTTAACATTAAGCCAATTTAATTTTCTACCAATTTTCCTTTTCGACATGAGCAATTATCGCCTGTCTAGGATCAGTGTTACATCATTTGTCAATCTTCATCGATATCCGAGTACACATCCCCATTATGCAGCTTAATCCTCGCCTTGTTTTAGCACATTAAATACCATGCTGTAAAGCTTATCTACAAACTTTGAGTGTTATAGCTTAAATTGGTGAGTGCATAAGGTCAATGATATCCTCACAGCAAGCTCCTGTTTGATGTGCTCGATGGTGGCCTCCAGAGCCCTTGTGCCTTTAGTGGCTTCGTCCTCCACCGCCTTCACAGTCTTCAGCAGGGATGTCACGTTCGTAACCATCACCTAAAGAAAGCCATTATCACAGTTTAGCATGACACTTCATGCTGCACAGCCATAAAGTATGCAGCTGTTATAGAATGCATAAATAGTGGAGAAGAAGATGCTACACTGCCTATTGTACAACATCGCTTTTGTGCATCACTTCTTTTTGACTGGTCTAATGTTTGACATGTTCAGGTCTCCCACACCATGACCTCTTTCCTCTCTTCTTCTGAGACATGCCGACAATTCTCTCTGCTCAGCTCACTTACCATGCAAGGGATCTCCCACTAGCACTAAATGCAGGGGTGCAAAGAGGGAAGAGAAAGTAAGTGTGTATGTGGCCGTATGGAGATGGCAGTAGGTGGATTAGGTTTGAATTACCCCTCTCAGCTGTTGACAAACGCCTCAGAGTCCAATATACTGATAAATGACCACTGCTCTCACATTGAAAAGTACTGCAAAAAATATGACAGACTCAAAAAGGAAACTGTGGATCACGCACACTTCTGTGATCTATGATGGCAGGCACATACACCCGTGCACTCTCTTTATGAGGTGACAAAACAGCACAAGTAAACAAAACATAAAAAGTATCCTTTTACACTCTATGTTCAACTTGGGCCTCACTGCTTGAAAATGCTGATGACAGGTGTATGGCTGTCTATCAAACACTGATATACGACAACAATCTTTCCGTTTTAGATGATAGCCTGTCTTTTTTTCACCTTCACTGGTTAAACGCGAAACTGTAAAGGGAGATGTTACTATCAAATATCACCATGTCAGCTCATTCTATCAATTTGTGGGAACACATCGTCATAAGAAACTTTATGGTACCAATATTTCCGGAGAACAAACTACCGCATGTCATATACACCAGGAGACCCCCGAACACATATTCTAATGCGTGCAATGAGAATGCCCAGAAAAAGAACTGAAATTAAAAAGAGTGAAGGAAGAGCATAATAGAGTGGTGTGAATGGGGTAAGAAGATTCTAGGTTCCAAAAGTTTGTGTTTGCTGGTGTTTTTTTGCTCAGTGTTTGCTCAGTGTTCTCTGTCCTTTAGCTTAAACTGTCTACTGCACATTTAGGTTACTTAAGGCCTGTCAGATGAGTCTGTTTTGTGACTAATTATTTCATGTTGATCTGCTGCTGCTACAAAAAGAATTCTTAAACTTTGGAGTGATAGTGTCCTTTTCAGAATACATATACACTTGAATTATGCAAAGAGAAAATGCTTGGTTGAATTATCAATTCAATAATAAAGAATACATTAAGTGCACATTTGATCTATGCAAATCATCTCTCTACATGATGCATTTACATATTATATGCAAACAGAAAAAAAAACTATTGAATTAGGAAAGAGTGTAACGTGTGTAATGTGCAGTTGTAAGGTGGGCTGTTGATTCAGGACTAAATTTATTTGTCTGTTTTATGTAAAATAACATAGCACATATGCTAATTAGAATCTTACAGAAAAAGGGAAACTGATGACACTTCCACTATGTCTTACCTTGGCTGAGTTTTTGAGCTGCAACATGGCAGGGTCATCATGAGGTTTGCCGGCCGCTGCCTTGGTGGCTCTGATGAGGTCACCCAGAGCTTTAGCCACATCTTTGACTGCGTTGATCAGAACAACCTGTAGCAAAAAGCATAGCCTTGTTACTGTTGCAAAAGGACAGGCAGTGAAAAGACCAATACTGGCATCTAGTGTCCACATACACACACACACACACAAACACAGAACATATAAATAAAACTCAGTGAATGATTGCACAAACAAACAAATGAAGTATGGGAGTAGTGGCATTGATACTAGTAAGGCACAAGCAAGAGCTAATGAAAGCTTTTTATAAGCTTTCTTATAAAAAGTCTTTTTATAAGACTTTTTATATGCTCCAAGTCTTATAAAAAGTCTTTAAAAAGTGAGCAATATTAAAGAGTATAATCAACTGTGAATGACTGTAAGCCTTATTATAGGGAACTTTTTTAATACTTGCTACAGATGTACAGAGTGTTGCAAATTCTAAAATGTTTATGTGATATAATTAGAAACTGCAGATTAAAAATAAGTCAAGGTTTGAATTTGTTGTGGAAAAACACACTTAGACCCATGAAGGAAAAATCATGTTTGAAATATTAAATCTATACTTAATTACTTATAATTACATGTTTTGCATTTACACTGACCTTCATGCTGTGAACCAAGGCCAGTTTAAATGGGACAATTTACCACACAGCGCAGGATGGCGTTAATGATTTGTGGAGCAAAGCACTGATATCAATGCAGAGCCTCATGTGGTTTAACAGAGTTACTTTTAAAATATAACAGCACAACAGTTCTGAGGGTGAAATGTATGTCTGAGCACTGCTGTACTAAGGCTTCAATGTAGAAAAGTCAATTTCAGAATTAACAAAGACGAAATATAATTTGCCTGATGTTATAAAACAAAATTTGGACCACCATATATTTTAGTGGATATCTTTTGCCCCAGGGACTGATTTTGCTCCACGTCACAGTAAACAACTATTTCCGTTTTTCTCCCCAATGAATTATTAAGTGTTGCTATGGGAACAAGAGGTAGCAGATTTTGTTGCGAAGAGTCTTGCAGTGTGTGCTGCTTTTGTGATGGAAAGGACCCTTCTGGCCAGCGCATGAGTCTTTTTAATGCTAGTGTAGTTTTAGGTTGGACATGTACACAAACACCTGCCCACACACAAATACAGTTGTAAGCTAAAGTGTGTGAATCCTTTGAAATCCCTTGTAATCCTGCATGAATGGCTCCTAAAATGTAATCTGAAAAAAATCCTGCAGTATGTGAACTTCTATAATAATTTCCTTTTGAAAGAAAGGCCATTTGGCATTCAAAATAACTAAAACCACAGAACAAAAGATCAGAAACCTCTGAAAAGATCAGAAAGGGTTACAAAAAGATTTCCAAATTATTCTGAATAGAGTGGGCAAACAGAAAATCTGTATTTTAGATCAGCCAAGTGAGAGTTCTCAGTTTCACTAAAGTGCAGTGGTGTGATCTGAGGAATACTGTCCAAGCAAGATGCCTTAAAACTATGCATGACTTGAAAACATGCACACTTTTTTTGGAAAGGAATGAGCCAAAGTAACACATTACTGCTGTGTGAGACTAATAAGCAGCTACAGGAAGAAGAGGTTTCACCACTAATTTAAGGTGTAACATAGAGCATTCACATGGCCAACTATGGCCATGATAATAATTTAAATCAATAAAATATATTAAAGATACAGCAAAATGTTTAGGACTTATTTGAAGATTCCCTTTTATTTTTCTACTATGACTTTTTTTTTCATTATTATGATGGAAACCAGCCTTTCCCTCACAACTGTATGTCCATTTCTAAATGGTGATGAACACAGACGGACAGACAAAAACACACTTTTTGACTTCATTTCCAGACAAAACAGTACCCACATCCCGACCAAGAGGAAAGCCACAGGAAGAATAAAGTGCCTTGTACGCCGAGAGGAGAGCAGAGCAAAAAGGAGGAAAGAAAGAGAGAGAGAGCAACTGAGTGTAACAACACAGTCTGGCATGGGAGTAATGTATTCTAGAGAAGACAGGCTTTTATGAATACTACAGCGATGGTCAAACTCATTTTAGCGATAGCATCAAGAACATCACAACAAAGACAAGAGCCTCATAGAGCCTGCAGATATCAAAAGGAATTCTACAGACATGCCCTGGAGGACACAGAGTATGGAGCCAAAAGAAACCATCAGCATGAAATAATGGCATATTTCTTACAGCTTGTGAACACAGCAAAGCCATTAATACCAACTAAAAAAAGCTATACACTTAAGAGCAGGACAAAGAATGTCTTTTTCAGACAGGCACAGGAAGGATAAGCATACCTGTGTTTCAGGGTCCTCAGATCCAAGGCTGGCTGCCCCAAGCTTAACCACGTCGGCCAGTTTGGTGATGGTGTTGACAGAGGACTGGGCTGCCTGGGCCAGTTGTTCCTGACTGGCTCCTGCTCCAGACACCAAATGCTTTGTGTTCTCAACCAGAACTTTAGCTGTCTTTAGAATGTTCTCTCTGGAAGACAGGGGGGAAAACGATAACGCTGTAACTATTTTTTATTTCCAGATTAACTATTTATAGATTAACTTTTCATTTGACTGAGTAATCTACTCCACTTTCTACACATTTGCCACATTCAAAGTTCTGCCTGTATGACAAGTTGTTTCTTGTTTTATTCTGTAACATGTATTGAAATCTATCTGAACTGTCACATGTATCTTATGATAAATACATAGCATTATTTTTTATGAAAATGAGGCTGAAAACTCACACCAACAGAAAAGCCCTAAATTAATTATAACACTTAAATGTAGGCGGTGTGAACTGCATCCATTTTTTTTTTAGTGGAGACACAATATTATCTTATCATTAACTGCCTACAAGTCATAAGATCAATAAGCAATATGTACTAATTGGTTTTGAAGTAGAATTAGTGTGGTGCAGAAACACTGGGACATTTAGACACCTGTGGTCAGCAAAGGTCTCTGCGTTCTCCCGATTAAGCGTTCCTGCTGTGGCGAACATGATGGTGGTATCAAGATCAGCAATGATGCCAGCCACAGCACTGGCAGCTGTGATGCATGCCTGAGTACCACGGTTACCGGCCTGCAGTGCTGCCAGCACATGAGACACCTGAGAGCAAGTGAGAGAAACAGAAAAATTAAGGAGGATATCGTGAAGAGTCTGAAGACATCCACTCAACCTGTTAAGATTTACTGAGACATTTTAGGAAGAATTAAAACCAACAATGAGATCTTATCCACTCACTTTTTCTGAGACTTTGCGAGCGCTGTCGATAAGTTCCTTTTTGGTGATGGAATCGTTGGGACTGCACTGCAGTGCTCCAGCCTTAGTGACAAGACCAGTGCAGCTGTAGCCCAGCTCTGTCACCTGCTTCTTAATGTGGGAGCCAATCTGTAAGAGCAGAAGAAGAACAATTCATACACAACTACTACAGATGATCTGACACTTACAAAAAACATTCTGTGACAGTATCCACTGAAAACAGTAGAGGTTAATCAGAGACATAATAAGAAGTTTACCTCATCATTCTCAGCAGTGATGGCAGCACATTTGGCTTCTGAAGCGAGGTCTCCGAACTCTGTGGTCAACTGATTGGCCAGACCTCCCAGCTCATCAGGATTGGTGTTTGATTTGGTCACCTGGTGACAAAGCAAATTAATATCAGAATCCCTGGCTATCCAGAACATAAAACTGTAAAAATATCTGACCTACAGAATAATTCTATAAAAATAATTCCTAAACATTATTCTTACAAAGCTTATAGGATAGTGTTTAAAGGTCAGCCCCTTAAACTGCAATGATCCATATGTGTGAACTCCTAATTCCCATAGTAGTTATAGAATAATTTATAGAATGCATTGAAGAATATGTTTAAAATGAACTCTGGAACACTAAACCTGCAGTTTAAGATGTTAATAAAAGTTAAGGTCATACCATCTCCTGCACAGTAACAGCGATGGCCTTAGCAGTCTTCACCATGGTGGTCTGGTAATCCACAAAGCTTCCCTCGGGCTCCACTCCAGAGTCCTCCATCCTGTTGATGGCCTGGCTAATGGAGTCCACCATACCCCCTACAGCCCCTGCTGCACTGGCTGCTTCGGCCAGTGTCCCGCCCAGGTCGTCCACAGCCTCCTTCATCATCTGTACGGCTTCCTCCAGAGCATCCTGGGTATGGGCTGCCTGTGAGGCATTAAAATAAGCATTAAACTCTTTCAGCATTGCTAACTTTTTCAACCAGAGCGAAACATCTGTGATTAAAATGTATAATCAATTGTATGAAGTGGAATAGGGAGTATGCAATTATATACTGACTCTGATGTCTTACCTCTGAAGAAGAAATTAGCCCTACATGTTACGTGTACCTACGCTTTCTAGTTGTCGAATTAAAACCAAACATTAATTCAACTGTTATTTTATTCTTGAGGATTCAGGGAGGTCAGGGCTCTTACAAATCCTTAAAAAAGGAAACACATTTTTACCTTCGGGTTGCCGCCGGCTTCTTTGGCTGTGTAGAGGATCTGTAAGGCAGACTCCGCCAGAGTCTTGGTCTGGTCCAGCACACTCATTTGCTGCTGACTATTCAGGATCTTTGAGGCTGTGCCAATGGCCGCCATAATGAGTGGCTCAAAGTAGGTTGCCATCTGAGAGACCTACAAGACCAAGAGAGACCAGGAGAAGCATTCAACAAGTGTGCACTACCTACACATAAGCTCATAATCATCCCAAATAATTTAAGCAGCAGGGACAACTACAGTGACTGGAATAAAATGTGCTGTTCTACGCATGCTAGAAGCTGACTTTCTGCTCCAAGACACTATAGTTTGTGGTCTACTATTGCAAAAACACCAGAATGATACAAAGAGATATTTGGATGAGATCATTTTACATTTTTCTTTACACCACATAATTACTCAAATTCTTTCAGTTACTTTGGAGCAGATGTTTCAAAGACATAATTTAACTGCTTTTCCCATTTTTCCCAACATGGCAACAATACAACTGTCACATAACAATAAAAGCAGCACACTGACCTGTACAGTGGTCAGTATCACCAAAACATTTAACAAGGTGTCTCATTAAAATACTGTGATAAAAAGTTTATTGTCCTATTCTTGGGCTAAGAGATGTGAAGGCCAACGAGATAACGTGAGTGGCTGTTATCTACAAAGCACCTAATAATGGCCTATTTATTTTGCTTCAACAACTTCTCAATTTTTCCATCTTCCCCCGGTATTGAAAATGTTTACAATTTTTTTTTTTAAACTGTTGAGCCAAAGTTGAAAATTTAAGTATTGTGACAATACTAGATGCTTGAGGTCTCTTCCAGCTATTATGCTTAGAGGAGAGGATACTACTAGTGAAAGTGTATTGAGTATTTGAGCATTCAGGTTGTATCGTACCTTGTGTCCCAACTGTGAGGCATCAGAGCGGGCTGCAATGGCCACCGGGTCAATCAGGTGGCTGATCTCCTGGACAGAGGCTGCCATCTGCTCATGCAGAGCCTGAGAAACGGCACACAAGAGCATTCTGACTTTCAAATAACTACCAGCGACTGCCTGTGGGTCTAAATTACAGCTAACAGCAACAACAGATGTTAATTTGTAACTTTTTTCCATTTGTCTCAGATAATGACTGAGATGAGACAGAAGCTGTCTTGTAGGATTCCCAATGTTTAAGGCTTTGTTCTAGATTATTAAATCGTAGAACTTCTTTGTTCCCAATTCTCTGAGTGTATATGGTGTGCATGTGTGTGTGTGTGGACGCGATGCAGGGCAGATACACACCTCATGTGAGATATCGTCTCTGGGTGTGAGCTGCTGGCTGATGGCAGCCAAAGAGGCTTGGTCCACCTCACGGATGCAGTTATTGAGAACCTCAATAGCCTCATCACACTCCCTCTGGCCAGGAGCTTTATCTCTGTTGGTGTTCAACATAGAGCCAAGCATTAGTACCAGTAACTCCAGCAGCAGCCCACTGATTGAATACCAATGACTAAACAATAGCTAGACAGTACTACTCATAGAACTACTAAACTGTTAGAAAACCAGACTGGAGATGCTACTGATAATGACTCCAATATCTGCACTCATGTTATTAGCCAATACTGCACACAGTTCTCCTCTAGCAACAAAGTACATAAACATAAGGCCAATGTACCATAGTGGACATTGCCATACACTAAAATTCTTTATAGGATGATGTAAGTGTTCAATTTGTTATTAGAGTTCTTATTTAAATTACATATATAAATATATATAAATTATATATATATATTGTTTTTGCCAATTTATAAAACTGCACTGTTGTAAAGGCCATGACTAAGAAACATTGTCAAATGTGGATCAGTCATATTTGAATTTCAATTCACTACTCTAGACAAATATTTGTTTGCCCAGCTCTCGATCTAGCAGTGGTACTGCCTATCCTGCCAAGTCAGGACTTGTGAAAGTACCTCATGTTGGTGATGAGTTTCTTGATGGAGTCTGATACAGTTCTGGAGTGGCCAGCTAGCACTGACCACTTGGGTGGATCTTTGGGGTTAACAGCCAATGAGCGGGCTGTCAGGATCATGCCTGTTGAGCTCTCCAGCATGGTTTTGGCTGCTGCCACTATGGGCTCCATTGCAGCCACACCCTACACACAAACAAACAAATGTATGATAATCAAGTTAATCTACGACTTTAATGCATGGAGTATCTCGTCTAATACTAGGCTTAATCTTTGTCTGGAAAACCAGCCTAATGTTACATAATTCAGTAACTGAATTACTCAAACACCCCAGGTGTTTACCTTACAAAACAAAACACAAATCAAAAACAGAAATGTCCATCAGACTATTAAAAACCACAATCAAAACTGTGTTGAAATCAATGAAAGTCATTAAAATTAAGTATTGCATAAAAACGGAAATGACTGTCAAATGACTGCCACTCTTTTTACCAATGAAGGGACTTTTGATAAACATGAAGCCAAACGCTAAAATTAAACATGCATAACTGTTAAGAAAATAAATATTAAAAAGACTTTATGACAACAGTAGGCACAATGTAAAAATAGCAAAAGTGTAGGTGGTGCTTGGAGTGGGAATTACCTCTGGGCTGATCTGTGCAGGCACACTGGCAAACTCTGGGTTAGAGGCAAAAGCAGTGAGGTTATCCACAGCCTCGATCAATGGCCCTGTCGCGGCCTTGCACTTCTGCCTGTTCTCCTGGTTAAAAGCTCCATCTAGGGCCTAAGTAAAAACAAGCACAGCATACACTTTCACACTTCCTCAGTTATATAATCTGTTAATCTCTTTTTACTGCACGTAATTGGCACACTTGTCCACACACTGCACACATGGTGCTCATATTCCGCAGAGAGCCAACAACAAAACAAATAGACACTCACATATGTGTACACATAATGAAACTCTGTACAAACACTCCAAAGACAAAAAAAAGTCCACAAAACACTTATGTGAACTCCCCCAAATCTCCCATAAAATACAAACAAAGAAAATTCAGTAGAATATTTTGATATTTTGATCATTTTTTGATCTTAAGGGGTAAACTAAAATATTTTGTTGGCCTTTGTGTGAACCTCCCATGACTGCAGCTAGAGGGAAATTTAGAGAGAACACTCACTTTGATTGACTTGACAAGGTTGGCTGTGCTGTTTGCCACCTCTTTGGCACTCTGGACAAACTGTCGCTTAGCAACAGGGTTGGATGTTTTGGAGGAGGCGAGGCGGCAAGCATTGCACAGGGCGGAGGTGTGTTTGGCAACAATAGTGGCAGCAGAGAGGACCTAGGGAAATACAGAGATGTCAAAACATGTCAGATGAGTTAGCTGACCTTCAAGAAAATGTTTTTAATAAATACCAAAAAAAATTGCAAATTTACTTTTGCTCAGTTAAGATTAGTTTAGTAACTCTAAAAACTACAGGTGACTAATGCAACCCTGTTTCTCTAATAGCATGAGGGAGGTTTCATAACCTAAAGTCCTCTTTCAAGCTTTTGTTTCGGTATCTCACCAAGGAATATTGTGAAAAATACGGCAGAAGAACCTAAGAAAGAATATGCCTGTGTAGATGTAGTCACATCAAGTTTGTAAAGCCTTAAACATATTTCCTCAACAGAAAATCCCCATAACAAAGCCCAAGGTAGCCATTCCTTAATTAGAATGAATACACAGACCGGAATGAGGCTTTGATCCCTTGTTGAAAAACACCAAAATAATAGCTTCCACAATCCAGTGCTCTTTCATGATGGATTTCCCCAAGTGAGGTGTGGCCCATGACACGAACAACTGATGAAATATTCTAAACTCGGCAGTCCTGCCCATGTATGTTTATAGCGCATGAACCAGGCAGAATGCGTTAAAGTCCTGTTTTTTTGGGGAGAACAGGGAGGATATAAGGCAAATAATTTGATCGGTAGATATGACAGTGACGGATCAATAACGTTGGGAATGAGTGTTAGGCTTCAGTAAAACTAGAGTTTCCCTGCAAACATGATGAGTGTATGGGAGACAAAACTAACAATACGTGACTCTTTACACTGAACCTAAAGTCAGCAAGCAAACTGTCTTCAGCAAAAGCAGCTTGAGATCCAGTCAATTTGAGTAGTGTTAGATAGCGTCTCCAGCCGCAAAACAAAATCCCATGGGACAGACAAAGGTTTGGACACGGCACGAGTCAGTGTGTGCATTTCATAAACTGGCTGTCCTACTGTCTTATTCCCAAACCCTACATGACAAGAAGAGATGGCGGTCAGGTATACGCGAGACAAACCAATGAAAAGCCACTGAAATTGTCACGTGCACCATTCTCCAAATCCTTGCCATTTACAATCACGCAGAGTTCTCAGGGGGGTTGCTCTGGCATTCTGAATGGTCTAGAACATGTTACAGGTCAGCACCAGAGTGGTTAAATTCAACCTTTTTTTCCGGTCACACTCAAAGTGCCAAGCACTCTGGGTGAGGGTGAAATATTTTTTCAGCAAGCCTGAGCAGCCTGTGTTTTGCAGCCATGGCTGACCAGTGACTGTCATAAGCTCTAAGCAGTTTATGAACGGACAGCTGATTCCAAACACCAATTATCGTACTGCCATTGGAAGTGGCGCCACAACCAACTAGGGAGGCAGCCATGGTAACGACCTTACTGGTCAGGACTGCACCCATTGTCATGCCTATTTGGGGCGTTTCCATGTATGTAGTGCGACAGATGACAATTACTTAGCAAAGCATAGAGGGTTCATCTTGAGGGAGGCAACAAAATGTTGAAAATCCCTCATATTCAAACAACTCAGTGGGACTGCTGCCTGAGTCAATGCCATTAGACCCAAAAGTCTGAGGCATGCTCTGTATTTCACAGACACTCCCCTGTGTAAGAGACAGGAAGGTTTGAAATGACTCTCTCTACTGATAGGCTAGCTCTAAATGAAAATGATCAATCCTATGAACAGTATGCTCTGGGTTGGGTTCAAGATGATCTTTTCTCAGTTTCCCAGTTTAGCTTAATGTTATCAGATGCTGTATAAGCAATCCAGTGAGCTAAAGAGCCTCCTGGCGCAACTGAGCTGCCAAAGGCCAGTCGTCCAAGTAACCCCTGGTTGCGGTTTTCAAAATCCAGTTTAATGTCATGTCATGTTCTTGATTCCTCTCAGAGAGAGCACCCTTGGGATGTTTTGCTTGTGTCAGTATGCCCTCTGGTGACCTGAATGGGGCTTGCACCCCAGGCTACACTAACTGTACTGCCCATATTGTGGCCATCATTACAGGCAGAGTTAGAGCTCCACCCTCAGCAGTACTGGCTAGTGCATGTGTATGCGTGTGGAAATAAACTGTATGTGATAATAAACTGGGCAGTTTCTTGGTTGCGCCCTTGGCTCTTGGCCTGGATGCACAATAGGAGAACTTTTTCTCAAAGGCTACTGGTATGTGCTCAAATAACTCAATGGGTTCTGCAACTGGCCCCTCAAGTATTGAACTCCCTTCCTTTTGTCTTCTAGTGAACGGTGAGCATTAGTACAAAGTGCCCTTTGGAAAAGCTCAGGAATAGAGCTCCTTCTGAACATTTGTCTTTCTTATCTGAAGGTAATTAGGCTAAGTGAAACACCTCTTCCTCTTTCTCCCACTGACTGGCAGAAGGGGTAGGATAGTCTCCCTGCCTCACACTGGGGATGAAGGGCTCCTTCATTATTCTATGAGCACATGGCTTCCTCTAGGCACTTCAAGAAGAATGGAAGCAGCTGTCTAGCTGAGTACTTCGACAGCCACTTATTCTCACACTGAGACGTGGTGGTCTCCTTAAAAAAACGTCCAGCCAAAGGGTGCCAAGCTTTTCAGCTGCAGACATTACAGACATTGTGCGAGTCCATGTTGTTAGTTGGGAGTGATGGATCTTTAGCTGTGTCACTCACTCCATGATGCTCCAGCCTTTGGAGTTTGTGCAGAAGTCATGAAGGATTTGTTGCCGTCCTCTTTCTCTTCAGAGATAAGGCCAGCAAACTTTTCCCCTAAATCGGAGCCATCATCTGCAGCCATGCAGAGCTCAGTGGCGAGGCTAAAGTCCGTTTCTTCCATTAACAGAGAAACAGTGCCAAGATGGAAGCCTCAGCTAGCTCCTTATGGACCAATGGCTTCTGTTGAGTCTGGCACAGGTTAGCTTGCCGTGTTAGCCTGTGTTAATGTTAATTAAGGAGTGAAGCTATTTACGGAGAGGTCAGCTCCTTGTATGAACAGGTAGAAGTCTGCACTTGTGACATTTCTTTGTTTGCTTCAAGGACAAAAAAAAATTACCGAAACATGGAATAAAAAAGAACAATAAACTTCCATATATATACATATGTGTGTGTGTGTGTGTGTGTGTGTGTGTGTGTGTGTGTGTGTGTGTGTGTGTGCGCGGAAATGACAGTTGTTACCTGGGACTGGGTGCAGGCTGGGTCCACCAGGTTCTGGCAGGCCATCTGAATGGACTGTTTTGCTTTGGCAAACTGAGCTGGATCCACCAGGCCCTTCTGTCCAGCATGGCTGTTTGGGTCAGAGACACCCACCAGATAGGCACCCTGCAATATATAAGGAAAGTTTGGTCAAATCTGTCAGGTCAGCTGAGGCAGTGGTTTTGTGGTTATGGGCTCCATATCAACAACAGAAAGAGTTTGTAATTTAAAATTTACTTATTGTTTATAATGTTCGCACAGTCAGAAAAGGAGCGGTTCAGGATACATTTCACTGTGTGTTGTACTTGTATGACTATGCATGTGACAAATAAAGAATCTTGAGTTGCTGGATCAAGTGTTGCTTAGCGCACTACAGTATTTTAACACAATACTGTAGTTTTTCCTGATCCGCTGCCAGTGGAAGGAGTTAATCTCTGACTTCATGGACATTCAGTTGAATGCATCATGAAATCTCTACTTTCATCCCATTTTAATTTGACTGAGGGTCATGTTTAAAAGAGCATACACACAATCATGCTCGGAGGAAATATTTACACAGTAGTAGAATGTAAACAAACAAAAAAAAAACAGAGCTTTTATTTTTTGTATTTTTACATTTGCAAATAGTCTGATAACTATATTTTGGCCAAAATGTTAAGTGCATTGTTTAGCATTTCTAAACCTGTGTCACTGAATCGCCACCTTCTTTCACAAGCAGAAATATTAGGGTTTTCAGCAAATTATGTTTACAGAATCAGTTTTCATTTGTCTATCCCGCTCTTGCACCATCTGCTCTGGCATCAACTCCCTGCACACATGTGCAGAAACACATATATACACACACACACTACTAAAAATCACTTTTCTCTGTACAGTACAACTAGCAATCATGCTCTAATGAGAGTGTGAGATACTGAGCCACACTAACAGACTGAAAGCTTTTAGGGGAGAGAGAGAGAGAGAGAGAGAGAGAATAAACATGACTCACCATCCTCCATCAAACCCATTATAAACTTTGACAGTATGTGTGTGTGGCAAAAGGTAAGAAACACAAAAATAACATTGTGTGTGTGGGCACAAAAGGTAAAAAAGAAAAAAAAACCAAGAGGGAACAAAAGAAAAGCAGAAAAAAAAATCAGAAAAGACAGCAAAAAGCAAATAGATAGAGCTATTTGGTGGATGCAATCCATTTGTGAAAGGCATATCCATGAAACAAAAAAAATGCTTTAGACTGATATAAAAAAAAAAAAGAGATGAGACACTTATGTCTGAACAGACAAAAGAGTCAAAAGGTCAGCAAGAGAGAGCCAGAAAAACAATAAATAAGAGAGCGATCTAGTGCAAAAGCGATATAAAGTGGGTGGCTTATGAGGCTGTTTTTTCCGCTTCCCTAACTCCAGATGTTTTAGACACCAGGAGACTGACACACTTCACTCCACACTGGTCTAATTAGGTTGATGAAATGGGATGGAAATTATCAGGGGGAGGGACAAACTGAACAGCAAAAACACAAACTTACACACTTGTGTACACATACATACACGCATTAGCTCATGTTTACCTGGGCAGCCGCTTCAGTAAGGCCACAGAGGGCTTTGGAGGCCGAGCTGACTGCCTCTCCAAACTCAGGCAGATTACTGTTCTTCGCATTGTGGGAGATGCCAGCCATAGCTTCACCCAAGACCTGCACAAGATGGCACACATGATACAAATTCCCCACACTGTACTTACAACCACTGGTGAATGCATGAAGAAAGACAGTAAGTAAGAGATGTGTGAAGGCTGGGTGCGCACCTTTGAGTTTTCCATCACACTGTCGATACAGTCAAAGTAGCCCATGTCATTCACTGCCTCGGTGGGGTTCTCCAGCATGCCTCGCACCGTCTACACACACACACACACACACACACACACACACACACACACACACACACACACACACACACACACACACACACA
>JBBPCZ010000037.1:4181343-4202574 GCA_037974445.1 Brycinus macrolepidotus
TAATATTAAGTAATGAAAAGTAATGTTGACCAAGTAGTAATATTGCACATGAAGACTATTGCACATAAGATATTGCAGTTATTATTGCTGTTACTGGTTATTAAAGAATACAAAAGTAGTTTTGTATTGTGTTTCACACTTTTGCCAGGTTCATGTTTTTTTAAACAAATGGAAAAAGTCAGACAAGCAAACTGACAAATTCGGATGGTTGCACAGTAATGACTTTTAACCATTCATAATTTTCTACTTTAATCATTTTATATTCGTACCTTTAAGCCTCTTAACACATTCATAGCAGAAAGCCTGAGACATGGAGGGAAAGCAAGTAACAGACCTTGAATATGAGGGCCAGGTGGTTGGAGTGTTTTTCAGCATTCCATGGGGGCTTGGCACAGGACATCTCGATGATGGCACAGCCCACACTCCACACATCACAGCTACGGCCATACTGCTGCCCTCTCAGCACCTACAGCAACAGCACACCGCAGAAGACCCATGTGATTCACGCAGAAAACGGCTACACCATTACTGTTACCAGAAAGCAGCACAAAGACCCATCATGTGGTGCTTTGCACATTAAAACAAATTGCTTATGTCAAGGGCACTGAACTTTGGTATCGAGGTTTTGGTGGTACCCAGCCCCAAAACTGTTTAAAGCAAAATGGTGGCTTCAAGATCTCCATGGTCCTGGTGGTTCTGAACACTGCAATTAGAGTCTTTTCATTCGTCCCCTTCGAGAACTTCCAGAGATCAAACTTTTAAGAATGTGTTTTTATTTAGCGTTTGCATGGAGAAGAAAAGGAGAAAAGGGGGGCTGTTCAGCATGAAGAGGCTTCAGTAATGAAACTCTTTGCCAGGGAGGAGGCAAGGCTTGCTGAACTGCCTCCTAATTAAACAAGGTTTGGGCCCACAATAACAAGGCATTATGAGGCCAGCCCATTGTGGCCATCTCAAAAGGATTACAATTTTCTTTCATTTGGAGTTAGTGAGAGATCTAAATCCACTTTGGCCAGTTTCTCCAGCGGCCCACGTGATTCTGAATGCCACATAGAGTGGTCACTGGACTTTGTGGGAGGCCATTGACATTTAAATGTCTGGAGTTAAAAGGCGAGGAGAGGACTGCACCTCTGTGGGCACTCTCTTCACAAAAGCAAATGAACCGGGATGAAACAACACTGTATTCTGAGTTTTGGTCTGAATTGAGATAAGCAAGATCGTTTGGAGAAGGCAAAGTTTTGTACACTGAGTTGGTGGCCTTGCATTAATGAAGCGTGCCGGTGCTTCAGTGATCCTGTTTGTGTCACTCAGTCTTACCTCGGGAGCCATGAAGGCAATGGTTCCCAGAAGCTGGCCCTGGAACTCGCCCGCGCCTGTGCCTTTGGAGGCCAGCCTTGCTGCTGCGCCAAAGTCAGCTATCCGCAGCCTCTGGCCTGTGCTGTCAATCAGCAGGTTTGCACCTAGGGAAGGAGAGAGAGAGAAACCATGATAGAAGGAGAAAAAGATATTGGGATAGTGAACTATGAATGATGAAAGATCTCTTGAGTATTATACCACAAAGGTAGATTCTTGGGTTACATTAGTGGAGCTACAGGAACCTAAAGGTAGCAAGAGGAGATGAACAAGCTCTATTCCGACTCCAATTCACCAACTAGCTCACCACTCAGTAATTCCGGGGAGTATTTCATTAAGCAGAATTTCTCTTTCAAATGGTAAACTGGGTAATTTAAGCCCAATGTGAGGACTGTCCCTTTGAGATATACCTGATATCCCCTCCTATTTTGGAAGAGCAACTTTGTGACTTTGGTGTTAGAGAGTCATTTTTGCTTCTTTTTTTTTTTTTTTTTTTTTAGAGAAATCAAATCTGAATTGTCAACAGTGGTGGTGATACGAATCAGATGTCCGAGGTGTTTATTGACTCTAAAAGCTACCATTGAAAGTTAACACACAAAATGGCTATGAATATATTACCTGATGCCTGATTCATAGTTTTATGGCTGTAAAAAACCTTTTTTAAAAATGTATTAACTGACAGTGTGACCAATTTTCCGGAAAAAAAAAAAAACATGAGAAAGAAATTGTGGAATTCCCTGTATGTTATTTGGCTTCCTGAGATATGCTTCCCCTAGCATTGGGGTATATCCTCATGCTTGTCATGTACAAATCAATGCAGAAGAAGACTGAGATGGAAAGTATTTGTGTGTGTAACTCTTCTTGACATCATTACAACACCTCATTCTAAACAACAGACAGAAGGTGAGTTTTAGTGAGAATGGTCTTTTCTCACAGATCGTACTCCTGGGTCTGTTGTTCAGAAAGAATTGTTGAAGGGATGTGAGTACATGAACAGAGCCTTCCTGTGAGCTGGTATGGCACTGTGTAGATCACCTTTGATGTCACGATGGATGATCTGGTTTTCATGGAGGTAGGCCAGGCCTCTGAGCAGCTGCTCAGTGTAGTTGATTATCACGGCTTCCTTAAAAGCACCATACTTGTTCAGGAGATGAGATACGGAGCCACCTGGGAGGAAGCAGGAAGAGGTGATTGTTTTAGACCGGGATGGAAGGTTCCAGAGCTGGCACAGAAAAGACTCCATCATAAAAGCATCAAAGGACTTCAAAGAACTGGGCTGCCAGACTCCAAAGAGTCAACGAGGAAACTGGAAAAACTCAAACTCAACCATCAAAATGAGAATGTTGTTGGAACATCATCATTTGTTTCAGATCAATTTGCAAACATTTTCCTCTGAAATTTTTGTATAGTTTTTTTTTTTTATTTCTGAAATGTGGTTAATTTTATCAAAAACGTTGGTGGTTAGAGAGTTTTCCCAGTGATCGGAAAGTTGTGGGTTCAAATCCCATGACTGCCAATGGCACCACTGAGGTACCCTTGAGCACAGTACTGTCCCCACACACTGCTCCGTGGGCACTAAGTCACTGGCTGCCCACTGCTTCACTTGGGTGAATGGGTTAAATGCAGAAAACAATTCCGTGCTATTCACATGTGCTATGCCGTGCTGTGGTGTGTTCACGTATGACAAATGGACACTTTACACATTTATGCTAGTCCACAACTGGAACTGTTCAAACTGGTTATATTGAATTTATTTTGCAGATCTCCCAAACCACAGCCTACCTGCCATCCACTCCACAAACAGGTTGTAATTGTTCTTCTCACAGGTGGCCCCAAGCATGCGGATGATGTTGGGGTGGTTGAGATGAGCCATCATCCGGATCTCCTCTCGCAAAGCTTCCACCACTTCCTCTTGCTCCGAGGAGGTATTCCGCACGTACGTCACCTAAAGACAATAAAACAGGATCAAGCAAGAGCATTTCATGCATTTCACCTGCATTTATTCTAGAATGGCAGTTAAGTATGGATGACTGTAACAACCCTAACAATATACCGAATGGCTTTATATAGAGAAAAATCAATAACTCCAGGTTTCTTGTATTAAATATACAAAATATGTATATTTTGTACTGAACAAAGTACTGAACAGATAAACTGGAACTACATTATAGTTCTTATGAACTGCTTTAACCATGGCATGTGCATCTCTCTCACACAAGCATTCACACTTCACCTGTTTCACAGCCATCAGCGTTCCAGTGCCGACGTCCTGTGCCTGGTAGCAAGAGGAGAATGCTCCCAGGCCAATTTGCTGACCCTTCAGCCATTCAGCGCCCTCACGGTACGGTTGTTTTGCTTTGGTATGACCAGGCAGGGTCTCAGGGGTCTGGAGTGCATAGAGGATGGATAATAATTAATGGATAATGAAGAGTTGTATTGAAACATATATATATGTCTTCTCCAAACAGAACACGGTACTAGACTTTCTACCGACCACATAAAGGATAAGCTAATAATGTAAAAAAGTCTCTCTCTACTGCACTCACATCCACCTGAATGATGATGACGTCTTCACCCTTGTCCACCTGCAACTGTGGGATGACAGGCAGAGCATCTTGGGACTCAGACATCGCCATGACGATGGCAAGTGCCTCCTCTTCCTCTGCCTCCATTTTCTCCTTGCACTTCTGGTTCTGTGTCATGTCTTCGCTGTAGGTGTTGTCACTGGTGCCTGCCTGTTCTGGAGACAACACAGCTACCTCCGACTGGAAGGTCACAGTGCTGTCTGCTGCCGGGATTGAAGCTTCAAGAAGATCCTCCATGCTGGAGTTGAGCTCGGCAGAGGCGTCCAGGCCACGGAACCTCTCTTCAACAGGCGTGAAGACGGCGTCATCGCTGGGGACAAACACAGAGCCCGAGATGTCCCCTGGCTGGTGGTCCTGAAGTTCTAGCTTCATGCTACTTTTTGCTCCAAGGCCTGGAGCTCTAGCACATTCGGAAGGTGTGGAGGGAGAGGGCCTGGAGGGTCTGGGGCGGTGGATCTGTGTGGAAGGCAGTGGCCTGGCTTGGGGGAACAGAGGTGAGGGCAATTTTTCTAGGTCCTTACAGGCTCCACCACCAGCTCCCTTCTGGACAGGGAACTTGCGCTGGGCACCAGGAGAAGACTGATTGAACTTGCCAGGAATAAAACTTTGTGGCCGGGCTTTGGGGTTGTCTGGAGGGAAAGCTGGTGTGTGGGAGGTGGAAGGAGAAGGCAAGGTGGGTGCTTGGCTGGAGGAGGGTGAAGTAAGACACTGGCTTATGGGTCTAGAGCGAAGCTGGACCGGTGGCTTTGGTTGGTCAGGATGGCTGGTGGTAGTACTGATAGCTGCTAGCCTCTCTGCAATTTCGTCTGCAGGTTTTGCACTGGCCCCTCCTACTCGTCCCACCTTGCCATGCTGCTGCAGACTAAGTGTGGGTGAGCTCCTCTCTGTAGAAATGGGGGAATTGAGAGGTGCCAGAGGCTCCAGAAAGGCCTCGCAGTGCTGGTGTGTGCCAGAAGCCATCTGCACGTCCTCCAGTCCCAGGTGAATGGCATCCAGAATGTCCATCTCCTCTGCTATGGCCAGCAAGCGGCGCCGCATACGGGCATAGTGGGTGGAGCTGGTGACACTCAACATGTCCAACAACTTGACGAAGATGTGAGGTACACGGGCCACCATTCGGGCAGCACTCAGGAACACACGGCGGGAGAGCTTCCCCACCATAGAGTGGGAGTTATCGATAGACTGCAGTGCAAAGCTCAGCAGAGGCAGCAACTTCTGGTACCTAAAATAAATATGAAGTCACAAATCAAGTTAGAAGAGAGTATACTTTAGTACGCACTAAAGACAAATTTCAAATAAGTTGGATTTTCTTGGTAGTTGGTGCAAGAATACCTCTGCCTTGCATATTTTTAGTGTTTTCCCTGCTCTCATGTGCTTAATACAACTAATCAGCCAAATAACAGGCCATTCCTGAGTAAAAGTGGGAGTGTTACAGCAGGGAAAACACTAAAATATGCAGTGCAGGATAATCAATAAACTATTTTATATAACCCATGCCAAAAATTACAGTGCTGGGTTTTGAAAGAGACACGACACTTGAAATACAGTTTCTCTATGAAACACTGAAAAATGTGTTGTGTTTAATAGTTTCATTAAAAAAAAAAAATCCACTTTGTAATCACTTGACATCAGCAAATTTATGATATATTCAGTATAGTTCCATAACATCTATAAGGCCTGGAAATGGCTGCTTTATCTGAGATTTTTACTGCTGACCTAGAGCTCACATTTCAACAGGGCACCTTAACGCTGTATCCTTCAGAACAGATAGATACTGATACTTCGATGGGGCAGTCCTGTACCTCTCCACCTGGTTCTGGGGCTGTCCACAGTCTGACCCAGACACGATATGAGGGTAGAATTCACCTGGGAACTCCAGCAGCAGTCTGTCGATCAGACAGAGGCGGCCCAGCAGAGCCTGCCAGTTATTGGCCTCTGTCTGTGAGCCCAGGATACAATTCAACACATAGTCCACTCCACCTATACCAATAGATCCTGAGGCAACACAGATAAAGAAAAGGTTAAAGATAAAGTTCAACAATTACATTCCATAAACTTCTCAGAATAAATGAAAAGTAGATATGAACAATAATTATCCACACAATACAGCCAAAGAAGTGATTAAACATGTTCTGACTGAGTGGACAGATGATCGATTTGCAGTTTTGTCAACTGTCTCACAAATCCATTACTCAACGTCACAAACAAACCCACCCACATAACAACCACTGTTACACAACTGAAAGTGTTGGCAAAAACTTTGACATTTTATACAGCAACAAAGCCTGCACGCTATTAGTGGAACAACAGAGACTGCATTGTACTCACCTTCATAGATACATTATTTTCCTTAGGTTTAGTTTCAGTGCACAGCATGGCACGAATTAGCGAAGCTGGTATAGCATGCTTTCTCACTATTTTTGTTGCACTTCACTTACATGAGTACAAATTTTATAGTATGTCAATCAGACCAATAATTTTCATATGGAGTGAGGATATAAATAGCAGACTTTGGCTGTATGCTATAGGCAATTCGAACATGCAAGATTTCTAAAATCACACAGTGTACACCTGGCTTAAGAATTTAACAGAATTTAATTAATTAAGAATTTAATTTAAATTGTTTAACTCCTTAAATTCACATTTTCATTCTCTTCAATCATATATTTACATTGTGGTTTTATAGTAGTTAGTGAACAGTTTCAAAAATAAAGAGTTGATAAATAATAAATCTTCTGTAGATTTATTATATCTAAATGATTCACTTGCAGTTTTAAGGTTAAACATGTATTTGCATGTTGTACAGACAAGCCCAATGAACATACATAATTGGCCCTGTGCAAATTATATTTTATATAATATGTTTTATATTAGTTAATAACAGAAATCAGTTCATTAAGTGTTGAGGATAACATCAGTTCTTACCTGATTTGAGAATCTCTCTACCCACAGCCAGCTCTCCCATCTGTCCTTTACAGAGTTCCAGTAAAGTAGAAACGGACAGCTGGCTGGTGCGACTGTAAACAAACAAAGAATCTTAATTTAGTTCCAACAGAGATTTTTTGCATTTAACTTCGAATATTTATTTTCTCAAGTACAAGGAGATCCTGTGTGCTACAGCAATTATAAGCCACTAGGTGGCAGGAATCTACTTTAAGTGAAAAGCTAGGCTGACACTGCTTTGACTGAGAGCGCAGCACCTGTTGGCGTCGGCACATTTGACCAAGATGGTCTCCACAACGGGCCGGAGCAGCTGCTGCAGGCAACTGCGCTCTGACAGAGTGTGGCACGGCGTGTAGACCAGCATAGCACGCAGGGTTTTCTGTGCACAAAGCAGATACAGAATAACAAATATAAACCTTGCAGCTATTACATGGCTATCAAACCAATTCATGCTTTAATGTACCTTGAATGAATAAGGTGCTACTGGTGACAAAGTAATAGTCTGCATGCATGTCCATTTAAAGGAATATTTCAGTACCTTATGAAAATGAATAGTCACCAATTAGCATTATGCAAACGGGGCATGTTAACTGGCAGAGATTAGTTTGCATTTGTTGTCGGGCTGTTTGGTTGGTAGGCATCCAGGAAAGAATTATTAAATGTGTCCAGTTGAATGATGCACATATGTAACGTAGGGTCATGAGGCCAAACAGAGAGCCATGAACTTTTGACCTTGCCAGACTATTCCTGTGACAACAAAGACGCTGGGATTTGCAGCAAGAACTCAACACCAGTATACTCTATGTGAGTGTGTGAGAAACAGTTCACCCTGACCCTGACTCCCAGAGAAAACTGGGGAGTGGTGACTGATAGTGCATTGCACTGGAGCGTTGCCCAGCACTGATAGCCTCGGAATCTTCTCTCTCTCTCTCACACACACACACACACACACACACACACACACACACACACACACACACACACGCACACACATACACACACACACACACACACACACACACACACACACCTTCCCCAGGCTATGAAACAAGAAATAAAAAAAAAAAAAAGTGGATGAAAGCACAACACTCACTGGTTTTTAAAAGCTCTCTTTAACTCTGTCAGTAGATATCCAAACACAGCTAAAGACCAAATGGTCTGTTCCAGTACAGTAAGTTTTCACCCAATAAAAACTCCACCACTGGAAAAAGAGTCACAGAATGCTAAAGCTTTTCCAACACAGAGTTTTGACACAAATGCTGCCTTCCCTTGAATACAAGCGCTCATGGTATTTTTAGTTCACAGACACCATTCCCCTCTCCCATTGTTAGAAGACTACAGCAAAATGCGACTACGCTAAATATGCTGGAAAGCCCCCAAGAGGACAAAACTTTTCTTGTTTTCATAAAATTGCAGCTTGCTGGAGCAAAGAGCCTGAGGGAAATGTCAAACTCCCAGAAGTCTGCCTTGAAAACAGCCACCAAGAGCCATTGTTCTTTACAAGAAGCAGAAATAGGTTAAGAGTGGGAAAAAAAGAAACCTTTTCTTTCAGCCCCAGCCTGAAGATCCCTCCAGCTTTGTAGACTTCCTGGTTTGAAGTGAACTTTAAAACTAGCCAACGTGGTTTGTTGTTCCATCGAACTTTGGCACTGATCTGATAACCTCAAACTGAAGTCAATGAGAGTAAAACCAAAAATCTTTTAATGTACTCAGGAAGCTCCCCAATAGGTCTATGATTTGCAAAAAAAATTGAACCCCTAGTGTACCATCAAAGGCAAAAAAAAAATCTAAGCAAGCCATAAACAGGATCACACAGATATTTTTGAAAGTCCAAAGCATTTGGAGTAAATGCTTCAAAAAAGTAAAAGGCTTAACGGCTGTGTGTTTTTGGAATCAGTCAGAGGGAAAAAAAGAACAAATAGATAAAAACAAGTACCATGTTTAATTTTGAGACTACAAAGTCTTTAAGCTGTAAACTTCAGCTCATCTTAACCTGAGATGGCACGATTTTTTTAGGCATCCCATAACATGTGAGCGTATCAGCTGGGCTGGTGTTGTGCAACTTCCTGGCAACATAAAAAAAAAAAAACCCAGGCGTCTTTGTGATCATGAGAATAAACAAGCTGCCATACTTGTGACTGATTCATGTGATGGAGCAGTGAAATGCATGTGATGCAGGGTAATACTCATGTGAAGGGTTGACATGCATCAGTTAAAGGGGTTGAATGAGAGCTCAAAGCTCATGTAATGAGCCTTAAGGCCAAAAAAGAACTGAAACTCGGCAAGATATGAGGGTGGGACCTGTACTGATCCACTTAGGATCTGAATGAGTGACGGATGCAGATCTGACAGTTTGAAGCACTAAGCAAAATTTCAAAGATATTTTCATAATACACGATATGCATCATAAAACCTTAAACAGCTCCACTACTTGGGAGCTCCTTTAATCATGCAGCTGACATGTACAGTTCAAGAACTGATATCCATGAAAAACTCAGAAAACCTTATTGTGATGTGAATTTACTGTGACAATTTCAGCATATTGACCACTCCTACTTAGCAATAAGACAAATCATCTTTTCAAGACAAGACAAACACAGCTCCAGTCATGCCACTTTGCACCTTAATGCTGGTTTCAGCACTTTGGCACAGACAACTGGCTGTAGAGGGATTTCATTTTGAAATCTGATGTCATTTTGAAATCTGACCCCATTTGCAAATGTTTAGCTGGCAGATTTTAAATACTATCCCACGGACTGTGTATTTAGTTTGAAACACTGTATTACGGGTCTTATATATATTTCTCTAAACTTAGCTATTGAAGTGTGTTTTAGTAGAAGTCTTCTAACAATTCTGTGCTTACTGACTGGTGTGGAAGTAGAAGGCACTATAATGTTATAGAACATGGAATATTCAGAGGGGTCTTACCAGTGCAGCCACATAGACTTTGTAGACAGGGTCTGCACAGACCATGGACAGCACACTGCAGCAGCATTCAACCACAACATCCCCTGAGACTTCACTTCCTGCTGCTCCTAGTCCCGCTCCCGCTCCGGCACCTGCGCTTGCCAAAGAGCGCTCGCCATTGGCCAGCAGCAGGGCGCCACTCACGTCATGTGACAGCCGTCTCAAGGCCATCTCTCGGATATTCCAGTTTCGAGAAAAGAGACAGCCGACCAACTCCATTCCAAACACCTGAGAAGTGAGCAGGAGAGTAATTAGACATCAAGTTAGCACACACTGTCACTACTGGTTATGAACTAGTTTGACCAAGACAAGGTTATGGTGCATTTGAAAGGGAACCTGAACCCTAGAGGCCAATTCATACAATATCTGTATCAGTATCAGTATCAGCATTCCCTTCAAATTACTTACATTTAAAAGGTCATAGCCTGAGTGTTCACACTACGTGACAGACGGCACACAAAACACAACACACAGCTGTAGCAGTTTTGGTAATTCCATTCGAATGAAATCAGTTTGATCAGGACTGCCATGACTCAGGGAATTCTGGATTCAGTTAATTACAGCATTACTTTTCAGAATGTTCACTGGCAAACTATAAAACCTACTTACAGATGATACACTTAAAGTGACAGATAATTTTGTTATTATCAGAACAGGAAACAATCCTAATTAAATGTAAGGAACACCACAAAAAGCCACCCAAAAAGACCAGAAATAAAAGGCTCTTAACTCTGGATATGCAAACAAATCTGTCAGAGCTTCAGCTCACCTTTATCCAAGGTTCAGCCAGCTCTTTGTATGTCTGAGGGATCTGCTGCACTCCATAGTGGGGTAGAGAGAAATCTCCCTCGTGGGATGCCCTCTGGCCTTCAGAGTGGGGGGATGATGATGAAGTGGTGGATGAAGATACCTGGCTCTGGGTGCGACTTGTGGAGCTCTCTACTGTGGATGCCGGCTCATGACTGGACACAAACACATTAAGGTTTTACTAAATACTGGCAGAAAGAGTTTACCCAAAAACAAAGCTGATGGAAACCATAGGTTGAGAAACTGATCAATGAAATCTGGTAAATAAATCAAGAAAATCAGTAACCAAGCAAGAAAATCAGCAAACTGTGGTGAGCTGTGGGTCCTTAGACTTTAGCTATGCATACTGTCATGCATTCTAGAAGACGTAATCCTAACATTAATAATGTGCTTCACAAATAAACTGCTGTTGTCGTAAAAAAAAAAAACACGTAAGTACTATAAATATTACCAATGCAACATCAACCAGCATAAGTACTCTACCCAGAAGGCACTCTTAGTATGGCATTGCATCTTGAAATAAAATTTATTCAGTAAAATCAGACTAATTGCTGCTTCCAGGAGAAAAACAACAGGGTATGGTTTCAGGCCTTTTTGTGTGGGGAGAATCCCACTTTAGAGTTGCATTCACATCGTGGGAGGGGGTTGGACTTCGCTGTGAACCCGACTAGCTGCTAGCATTTCAGAACTGGGCAGACACACAAAACACAGGTGGTGCCGGCCTGTCTAGCTCACCTAACCACTGAGAGAAGATCCAGCACACCGAATTCCACCTTCCTGATGCCCCCAAACACACAGCATCTAAACATCCCCCACTCTTCTCAACCTTGTCACTCTCTCATAAGAAAGAAGTTAGAAATGTCAAAGCCATCATCAAAGGCTATTTTTCAATTCACTATTCTCATATGTACACTATAAAAAAGTAATAAAGGTGCCAAAACGGTTTGCTAGAACATCACAGAAGACCCACTTTTCGTTCCCTAAAGAGTCTTTAAATGTAGGGTTCCTGAGAGAACTATTTTTGCAGATTAGATGTGTGGGATACCAAGAACCAATCAGGAACTTTTATTTTTAAGAATGTACATCACATAATTTAATAATAGTTACCAAATAATGTAGTTAGGTATTAAGGCACAAATAAATAAACAAAATTTTCACCATTTGATCCTTCGTAGTGCCATATGGAACATTCACTTAGCTACTGAGGTTGTTAGCCACTGCTGCCTGCTGGTTAAATTGGGCTAGCTCTAGTGGTCTAGGGGTCTAATTTGGGCCTGTTGACAGTAGCATTCTTGAGCTCCCACTGTGGTCTGGGCTGTTGGGTCATATTAGGCCTGATGTGAGTGGCCTGGCACAATGCTCCAGCCCACAGTGGTAGAGGGGGCTATCAAAGCCTTCCGTGTACTTGTTTTTCCACAGGCCCCTTTTCTTCCTGTGTCTACACTTGGTTGTCTGCTGCACCTCTGAACGCAATGGACACTTCTGCCCCGTTTCCTGAACCTCATCTGATTGTCTTATCTCAGTGCTTCACCACGCGCCATGCACGCCCTTTCACCTCAGCCATGTGCAGGTGCTTCCTCCAGCACAGACTGGAAACACAGCAGTCCGTGACAGCGCCACAAACTGAACAATAGCTTGTATTCCTGGTACACCCTTTCGAAGAAGTTATACTAGATGAATTACCCATAATTCACAACTGTTATTGTTCAAGAGCACTAATGGCATCCAGTAAGAATCGCCCTTTAAACTTCACCCTTTAAAACAAATTACTATGTAGGACAGCTTTCACAAAGGGGGTTGGACTTTCAAGAACAATATAGACTGTTTTTACCTGTAAAAATCATGGGACTTCCATTTGGCCCTACACAGAGGGCAGATTAAAGGTTCATGGTTTCTTCGACATTCTTCTGCCCCTGGAAAAAAAAAGAAAAAAGAAAGAAAGTGAGATGGGCTACACTCTACATCATTCGTCCATGAGGTGATGGCTTGTGAGAGCCTGTCAGTGAAGATACAGCCTCAGAAGAGGCTTGCGCCAATCAGACAGCCGTTTAAAGAGAAGGCCATTCCTTGGCACGAACTGATCTAGTTTCTGATGAGCCATGCCGACTGCAGTAAGGCTGCTTGGAATGAGATTATGAAAGGGACAGGCCCAGTCAACTGTGAACACCTTCATGGATAGATGTAAGAAGGTGCTCCCTTAAAACCTCACAAAGTGCTTGATAAGTCAAAGTGCTTCAGTTTATTCTAGAATGAAACCTAAAACTTGTGTGGCGACTGTGTACTGTGTTGGTAATCTGCAGTGTAGTCATGTGTTTTCTGCATTTTTGTACCCATTCAGGTACTCACATATGGACATGCAGTGGTGGTGCAGCTTATTCCTGCAACCCTCCTCACACACCGTCAGACTTTCCTCGTCCAGCATATCCAGCAGACAGATTGGACACATCTGCTCTTCCTCGTCCTTCATACTGCACGCACATGGGATACACACGCAGATCACCAGTCTTTTCTTACAAGACAGATCCTTTTGTACACAAAATTGGGTTTTCTGGAACCTCAGACTGCTGGCTGTGATCTGGCCTAGATGCTTATCAGGGTGACTGAGTGAACAGAAAGTGTGTTGGGCCAGGCTACAGGGGATGTCTACATCCACAAAACTGAAAAGTCTCGTTTCCTATCTCTGAGACAATGCACATGTTATTCCCACAAACTTTAAGCTTCACAGAGGCCTGTACTTTGCTGTAAGCGCAATAGAGACCCAAAGAGCAAAAGCGTTTTCACAGATTTCATTAAAATACAAGCCTTTGTTTCATTAAAAATACAAGCCCTTGAAGTGTAAAGGACATGGCAATGAATAAATGGTCAAATGTTTGATGTACATGTAGGCAGAACCTACATATGAATGCATAGCGAGGACAATTTCACTATTCTTCAATCTTATAAATATCACACTATATTTTTTAGATTCCAAAATAAATTGTGTCTACGGGATGGAAAAGTAGAGAAGATTTTAAACTTTCTAAAGTCAACAGCACAATAAAAAATGAGTAGCAAGGCTCAAGTACAACATTTATCAGGGCCTGCCAGAGAACATTAAACTCAGGAAATGCGTCTCCACCCATCTTCGCTGCTGAGATTTGCCACCTTTCAGCTATGCCAGCAGACTTGTGCACTGACCTGCTCTCATTGCTGGAAGGCGAAGAGCTGGAGGCGCAGCTGGTGTGGGAGTTGGACATACGAGAAACAAACTTCTGGATGGTGCTGCGAGAGGGGGCTTTGATCCGCGAGCTCCGCCGATTGTGATACTTCTGAAACAAGCTCTCCACCTGGACATGAACAGCACATTGTGAAGTCAACTACCACTGAGAGATCGCTGTTTTTTTGTAATTTAAATGTAAGCAATTTTCTTGCTAAAATGTGATTTTCTAATTTACCTCAAAGTTTTTGAGGGTCTTTCTCCAAAGCAGTGGGTCTGAGGACTCCAGTTGGAAGACTCGCAGCATGACGAAAAGAACATGGATACAGAAGGCCCCTCGACCACAACTGCATGTCTGACAAAAAAAATGGGTACAGTTATACCTCACCATCTTTTGTGTCCATGCAGTTTTTTTTTTGATAATTTTGACTAAAAAGAGAAAGATCAGGGTTCAAGGGAAAAAAATTCTGCTGTGACCTTTACATCAACCCAGCATACCATTCATATCATCAATAGTTTTACTAAGGGGAACATTCACCCAATCCTGAAACTCTGGAGCTGTTTTGAAGAATAGAATAAAGAAAGTGTGCACACACCAGAGAGACAGACAGGGTCATCTAAATACTGTAAAATGATCAGTTAAATCAGACAAGACGGGATCTAAACACATTTAGGAGTTTGGTAGTAAGACGTGTCCTTAGTGGGCTACACTGAGCCAAAAAAAGTTGCAATTTTATTTCTACTACTATTATTTATCTTCTAAAAATGGACATATGTACATCATATAGATAAAACAGTGGTAGCAGTCATACCAAAGCCTTTAATCAGTACTTTTGCCAGACAGTACAAAATGTCAAAAAAATTAAACTAAATACTCATGCAGGGTACACAATGCCATAAACATCTATAAGCTATCGTTTCTATAAAAGCTGCATTAACATTGTATCACCAGTGCAAAAGAGGCAAATTTCAGACACCAAATTTCTTAGCTGACCGACTACATTTTGGGGAAAAAGGGAAAAATGACCCAATCATTGTTTTAAGATAAAGCCTATTTCACACCTTCACACTCTGCTGACACTTACCTGAGGACCAATGAACACACGGTATTTGTTGTCAGGGCTGTCTCCTCCGATCAAGAAGGAATTGGGTCCAATTTGCTGGAGAAGGTACAGACGTGCCCTCATGACTTTGTTGACCCTGCGATTGGTCTCTTCTGGGCTGTAAGGTGAGAAGCCATCTGGTGATGGAGCTCGGCGAGGGGGAGTTACCCTCCCGCTCTGAAACTACAGAATCCAAAGGCATTTGCATCAGCAACAAACCACCATAATAAATATTCTTTTATTCATTTGTAATACTTGTATGGCTGGGAATTAACTCTGTTGCCATGACCGCGTATGAGATCTTCCATTCTCTGACCAAACGCACATGTATTAGAATACTTTTTCATTTAGCAACTGATGAGTGAATATCTGAAGGTTTACTTATTTATGTGAAAGTAAATCCATCTAAACAGTCTTGTTTCTTCAGTAAACTGTTTTCATACTACAGGTGAATTACAAAACTAAAGATAATAGATCACCGTCATAAGAAAACGTCTTAACTTCATTATTCTTTGTTTATTTTTTTAGGCCATTTAAAAGTATCAGCGATTCATTTACCATGGGGTTTTCATATGACAGCGCTGAAATATAAATTCAGTATTCATCTGAGCAGTCATGTACAGTACTGTGCAAAAGTCTCAGGCCCCTGAGCAAATTGTTTTTCTCAGTATGTGATATAATGTCTTTCTGCTAGCAAGTGAACATAAAAATAAATGCAAACAAGAAAGGGGTAAAAAAGTATCAAGATTTGTTTTGTTTGTAAAAAGGTATTTGAAATTTTGTGAGCTTGTAAGGAGAACACAGGTTTGGTTCCAGATTTCTCCTTGATGCCTCCAGTCTATGCTTGGGTTTCCATCAGCAGCTCCCAATTTAATTTAATGAAGGACTGATTGAGTCAAACCAGGTTTCTGATGGAAACTACAAGTAATACTGGGCTTCCACAAGGAACACACTGACGTATTGTACATACAACCAATATTTTCTGTATAATTTTATTTGTATTTATTCTTTTTAGCTGTATATTCAGTAATATTATTGAGAAATCATACACTCACTGCTCATCTAAAGTTTGTAAATATTATTTTTGTAGGTGCTCAAGACTTTTGCACAGTACTGTATGTGTTTTGTAGGCACGTTTTGTGACAAAGCGTGAAAGTGAGTCTCACAGGAACTGGGGATGCCCTCTTCCTGCGGACGCCCGGAGACTCCGGCTTGCTGCTGATTTTGGCACATGAGGATGTGGAGGAGGCGGAGGATGAGGAGGGTCCAGGGGAAGGGCTGCGGCGGCCCCGGTTCTGAGAGGAAGAGGAGCTAGCGCTGTCGCTCCCGGCTTCAAGACCCTGACGACCAGCCTCACTGCCGTCCGGCCGTAGGGGGATGGGCTTCACCACCTGCAGGATGTACATGATTACAAACACACATACGTGTGCGCGCACACACACACACACACACACTCTGTGTGTTGTCATTTTGGTTCCCTAAAGAATCTTTCAATAGAAAAGAACCACTTGTGTAAATGGGATGAGTGAGCGTAAGGAACCTTTCTGAAGGTTAAGGCGAATGTTAAGGTTCTGGGGAGGACCCGTGACATTGTATAAAGGTTCTTCATGCATTTTAATGGTACTTCACACTCACAAAAACGATTTTTCTATTTTAGGGAACTACGACATTGCTTCAAGAACACTTTTGGCACCTTTCACAGAAGTTGTATATTAATGCTTGCATAATATCAACTGAAATAAGGTTGGTTTTTACCATTCTGCTGAGTTCTGTTAATGCATCTAAATGAACTTTCAATGATCTAAGAAGCTATCTTACCCTTAATTGAGCTTAATTACAGATAAATGGACTTAGTCAGATAGTTAGATTGCTATGTGGCTTCGTGATTAGCTAAATAACTATTTCAAAGCTGCCTATTAATTCACCTTAGAGAGTGAGTGAGTGAGTGAGAGATAGATAAAGAGATAGAGAGAGCTAGAGAGCTCACCACAGGGCCTCTCCTGTTCCTCCTCTCCAGCCACTCGTGTTTCCAGGTAGGCATGCAGGTGGCCTTGAGCTTCTCACGGATCATTCGCTCCTCTGGCCGGTCCTCCATCTTCTGCAGCCCCCGCAGCGTCTCCTTATTCTCCATGTCACGACTAGATCCAGAAAAACAAATGTGCTCTTTTACTTTATATACACAGACCAAAAGATACTGTTTACTGAATGTTCGTGCACCAAAGCCTTAGAATCTGTGGAATATCAGCCAGAAGTCTGGTGCATCCAAAATGCATTCATTCAAATGAAATTGCATTCTGAACACACTGAGGATTCTTAAAGTCACTCCATCTTCAAATGATGAACTGGACCGAAGACTGCATCACCACGAGAGGCTGGCGAAGAGCTGAGTAAGCAAATGGAACTCTCTCTCCCTTCCCTGTCCGGGTCTAAGGCAGTCAAAGAGCTTCAGAACAAATAGTCCGCCTCGTAGCAGAGGATGTTATGATAAGGAGCCCCAGTGGTCTGAGCCCCGAACATTTACAGTACATCATCCAAACGAGCCCTGACAGCACAGTTCCCCCACACACTTGCTGTGCTGCAGCTTTGCGAATGAGCCTTTTTAGGAACAAACACTCAGAGTGCGTTTTAAAAGACAACAGACCAAAAAAAAAAAAAAAAAAAAAATCTGCCCCAGAAAGCCCAAAGACTCTGGCCAGTCCAGCAGCGAGAGCACCGAAGCCAGGGTGGCTTTTTCCACTAGCTCAACTGGGTAAGGACAGATCTGTGGGACAGTGCAGTTAGTGTTTCTGTAACTTTGGCTAGCCAGACTTTACACATCCCTTGACGCTTGTCCTAAAACAGAAAGAGCTGTATCACTTACAAACACAAGGCAGGGGGAAAAAACAAAATTGATCTGTTGAAGAAAAACCATATGGGTTCATGCTGGAGGATCCTGCAGGTCTCTTTTAAACAGCCAAAAACTTTGTAAGATATCACTGGGGAAAGTGATATTCAACCTATTAGCATTTAAAATAACATTTATGGAAGTTACATGTTCAGGACTACAGCTGATAAACATCAAAATTGCAGGTTTTAAGTCTCATTAAATTAATTATGTCTGGGTAGCTGGTGGTGGGAAAACCCCTGGCCAGCCTGCCATATCGAGAAGAGCCAAGAGGCTTAATGAGAGAGAGAGAGGGAGAGAAGGAGAGAGGGAATGAGAATAGATATAAAGAGAGACAGATAAAGAAAGAGACCTCACCAGTCATTTGGCTCCAATTGCCCACATGTGTTAGGGTGGTCAGGGACAGGGAAAGGCCAGCCATGGCCAGCGTCCATCCTTAATTAAGCGCAGAATCGATGGTGGTGCACCCCTTTGGCCCTTTTCAGTTACTCAATAAAGGGCTGTGCAACAATAACAAACCAAAGAACAGGAAAAGCCACACTTCCTCTGTTCAGCCCAACCTCGTTTGAAGCGGAGTTAAGAAGCATCAAGGAGGAAGTAAGCCGAGTTTTGACAACTGTGCAAACAGCTACAGTCGACTAGGAACCATCAACTCTTTTACTTCTCAACTTAACTCTTTATTTAGTTTTCAGTGGATCACATAACATTTGTCACTCACGCAAAGGGTTGCAAAGTTGAAGGCAGCACACAACTGAAAAGTGATTTGATATCTGACAAAAACGGCTCAATTCAACTGTGCAAAAAAACTCAAGCCAAAATAGAAGAATGAAAGAAAAATATAGACTCAGATCAATAATTTTCCCTAGAAATTCATCTTTACTTTGAAAAAAAAAACACTTGCAAAGCACTTTTTATCTCTAAAAGCAAGAAACGCAGACTGACCGGACTGTATAAAGCACCTCATACTTGAGCACAATGTGGGATTGTTTGAGGAGACTATGAGGGATTTAAAACTCTGTACACTGCACCAAATAGCACCTTTCACTTGCAGTTTGTGTGGAGTTAACCGCAGTGCACCGAGTACGAGCAAACAAAGTGGAGAAGCACAGAACGCTCTCGCTCCCATTCGCTCCCCAGAGCCCGACTCAGGTACAACGAAACCAGATAGCAGGAGTTTACCATCTTTACTCTGAAAGAAAAAGTTGGTGACCAGCCCTCGCCTCTCGTATAACAGCTATCCCACAGTGCCATGGGCTAGGAACAAAGGGGCATTGTGGGAATGCAGGTGGGACGTGGAAGAGCCGGCGGCTGGGAATCCATTTCAAACCTCCACGTAAGCCGAGACTGTGCGCACACACACACACACACCCTCTAACAGCCACATGAACACAGCATGCACACATGTATACACATTCATATGCACATACATTTGTTTTTCTAAGTTGTAAGGAGCTGGGCTCATCACATACATTACATTTCGAGTTCTGTGACAAAGTTTGAGAAAAATCCATTTAAAAAGCTATTAATCTAGGCAGTAAGCAAGAAGATCTACTACAATAAATACAATCAATATTCATACAACAAATACAAGTGGTGATTCTGTCAATTAGTTTAACCACCTCCAAACCCTTTCCTTTAGAATGTCTAGCATTATTTCTAGTAATCATCCAATACATAGCCTGGTTATTCAATTCTTTTTTTATAAAAATGGGGCAGAAATCTGCAAGATAAGTGGACTCTTCTAACTAGCTGAAAATAATTTTGTTCTAATGGTATTTGTTCTAATGGTATGGGATGTTTTACAAGTAAAATCATACTTATTGCCCAGACAGATTATTTTAAACATAGTACTATGTGTCTTGATTGTCCTAAATTTCATTCTAAAAAAAAAGATTCTCCTCCCCCCCCCCCCCTTAAAAAGCAGTATTTTTTTTTTGTCATAGCAATACAACCAGCACTAAAACCACTGAAGAGTAAAGTGAATAACACTGATCGTTTCATTACAATGGGCTATGTCAAGTGGGGGGCAGCAAGAGAAGAGTCAGTTCTTGAAGTTCGTGCGTAGGAAGCAGAAAAAGTGGGCAAATGCAAGGATCTGAGAGACTCTGACTGGGGGCCAAATTGTGACGACTAGATAACCAAGTCACACCATCTCCAAAAACTGCATGCCTTGTGAGATGTCCCCAACGTCCAGTGGTTAGTACCTTCAGAAGCGGTCAAAGGACGGACAACCGACGACAGAGTCACGGGTGGTCACGACTTATTGACCCACGCGTAGAGCGATGGCTGGCCTGTCTGGTCTGATCTCACAGAAGAGCTACTGTAGCAGAAAATGCTGAAAAAGTTCATGCTGGCTATTACAAAGGTGTCAGAACAGAAAGTGCATCACAGCTTACTGTGTACAGGGCTGCATAGCTGCAGACCTGTCAGAGTGCCCATGCTGACCCCTGTCCACCTCTAAAAGTGGCTACAAAGAACATGTGATCATCAGAACAGGGCCATGGGGCACAGGAAGAAGGTTGATTGGTCTGATGAATCCAATTTCTTTTACATCATGTGTACAGCCTCCAGAAGAGAGTATGCACTATGGGAAGAAGGCAAGCCAGTGGAGGGAGTAGGATGCTCTGGGCTTTGACATGTACCGCATACCAAAACACTGTTGCACCCGTTCATGGCAAAGGTATCTGCTGATTGCTGTGGCAGGATAATGCAAGGTTCAAGGTGTTGGCTTGGCCTTCAGATTCCCCCATCGAGCATCTGTGGGATGTGCTGGACAAATTATTCCAATCCATGGAGGCCTCATTTTGCAACTTACATGACTTAAAAGGATCTGGTGCTAACATCTTGGTGCCAGACCTTGAGTGGCAGGTCTTGTGGAGTCCATGCCGACCGGTCAGAGTTGCACTGGTGGCACGAGGCGGGGTCTACACAATATGAGGCAGGTGGTTTTATGGTTATTGCTGATGTACATAAGTGGACAAAATAAGCATAATCAGAATGTATTTATTACTTCTATTAATGAAGTGACTACTTCACACAAGGTTGACATGGATCTGAACATAAAAAACACATGATTTTCATAGACTTAATGCCGTTTTCTTGCATCAAGTTTTTTGGCATCAACCAAGAACCAGTGTAAGCTAGAGTGGCTAAATGTTCTATGCAGTGAACACATATGTCGTATATCATATATGCAGCCAGTAGTCTGCTTGGTTTTGCCCAAAAAAATGTAAAACTGTATATGAATAAGAGGGCTACAATTAGGGTTGCACGATATTAGGAAATCATGTGATATGCGATAATGTTGTTGAGTGTTGCAATGGCGATATCACATGCGATAAGTAAGTAAAAACTTAGCCTTTATAGTGTTAATGTTTTTCTGCTTTGGATTTGCTG
>JBBPCZ010000037.1:4202674-4231565 GCA_037974445.1 Brycinus macrolepidotus
ACACTCTCACACACTCTCACACACTCTCACACACTCTCACACACACTCACACACACTCACACACACTCACACACTCACACACTCACACACTCACACACTCACAAACTCACACACTCACACACTCACACACTCACACTCACACACACACCTTAAATATAAACCAGCAAACAAACAAAAGCGGGTCCCTGTGAAAATCACAGGGACATAACATTCTCTCAAACAGGCACAGAAGATGCTCACCAAGACTTGAAACTGGGTATGACCAAGAAAACAGGTGTGTTGTGAAACCACACGTCAATGAGGGGTCTCTCCTACTATGAGGAAACATCCTCAGATAACAAACTGCAGTCAGTAAATATGCACTTGACACATCCTGTTAAAAGGCAACACACAGCACAGAGCTGTTTATGCTAAAGACAAGTTTAAGCATATACAAGCAGGGTCTAGATATTTTTCACAGGGTCCAATGGATTTATCAGTCAGCTACTAAATCACTATTTACCCTAAAGCACACAATATGGCCTGCATTAAATTATGACTAGATAATTATATAAATGATTTAATTCTATACAATTATATAATTATGCACACATTTTAGCTCATTAAAATCTACATTGTCAAAATGCATATATCTGTTCAAGTAGGGGTGGTCAATATGATATTTATTGTTATTCATTATGTCACAGTATGCTTTTCTATGCAAATTGTGAATATTATCAGTACTCAAACAGTAGTCAAAATCTGCATGGTTTATTACAAACAGAGCACTGAATAAAACATTAAATAAAATAACTGGGCTAATAGTTTTTTTTTACATAATATTTTTAAATGTAAAAGTTCTTTTGGCCTCTTCCGACTCATCAAACATCAGAAAAATTGTGATGCATGTCATCTCTCCAAGTATTATGTTATTGCATTTTGCCACATCGCATATGCCAATGTGCCAAGACTGATGTCCATGCCTTAATTCGTCTTTCAGAAACTGATATTTGATCCTATGCAACCAAACACATATGAAAGGATACAGCCTTTGGCCTGTAAATGGTCATTCAAGACTCCAAAAGCCACAACAGTTGCAACAGAACATTCCAGCATAACCTAAAAAATTGGTTTCATGGATTTATCAGCTGTGTAGTCATGTTGAGAAACCATAAAACTTGCCATAGTACTTCATTAACTAAAAAACATTTTAATGGTGCACCATAAACCATCAGATGTAAATAAAAATCATCTAAAACCGGCACTTGAAGTAGGCCTGCAGTGTTTGCCTCTGTATAAACAGGCATTTCTTAATACCTCATCTGAATGTAGCAACGGTTGAGAGTAAGCCTGCACCATAAAAGAACAGGTGAGGGAGCAGAGCTGCTGAGAAAACAGAGCAAACGATTCTGTGGCGGAAGTCAGACTCGCCCTGCGCCTAACGAGCTCCTCAGAGACATAAAGGCCTCCTTTCAGCTTCCCTCGCCGCCCCAAGAGATGAGGTTGGTGCAGCAAAATCAGGTCCATTGGGTTTATGCAAAGAAGATCAAAGGCCTACGAAATGTTTGGAACAAATGCCCTGTGCAAACCACTGGATGTCACATGCTGCATGTAAAAACAAAGCTTCTAGGAATCTAGGAAAGATGCCCCTGGACAAAAGTATAGACAAAACTGAGGCTTTAATATGAATGCTACTACTATTTCTATGTATACAACACACTGTTGTCTATAAAAACGAACCAAAATATGTCAGTTTCAGAAACCACATATGTTTATCTTATGATAGCTTAACAGCTGAGGCAGTTGTGTGAATATATTCATGCAATTTGCACAGTATTTATTAATAAAAAGGCCTAAAACCTTCCATTACTTAGCTACATGTGCCATGTAGGTCCAGTGAAAAACCTTAGAAGCAAACTTCAGACACCAAACATGTCCTGGCTGACTACATTTGGAGTAATGGGGGGAAACTGTATAAATCTAATTTCAGGCCAAACCATCATTTTACTGTAGTGAGGCTTCGAATAGAGGCAGTCAGCAGAATAGAGGGAGTCAGCAGAGCACAACAGACAGGCCAATGTGAAGGGGAATTCTGTCGAACTCAAATGTTATCTGCTGTATCAAGCACCCCCCTCCACACATATTTGCCTCTGTGCAAGGGTGGATCTCGTGAGAAGGGGAATTTACTCCTCTAAAACACAAGCCAGGCTTTATCTAGAGAGCAACAACCTACAAAAAAAAACTGCTGGAAAAGTGAAAAAACAAACAAACAACCCCCCGCCCCACCACACCCGCACGCACCCACCCACGCACCCACCCACGCACCCACGCACGCACCCACGCACGCACCCACGCACCCACACACGCACCCACACACGCACCCACACACGCACCCACACACGCACCCACACACGCACGCACCCACACACGCACCCACACACGCACCCACACACGCACAAAGAAAGATGGTGAGAGAGCAGAGGAAGCAGGCCAAGCCACTTTTGGTTCTAGAAAGTGGATTACAATAAATTAAATCTTAATTCCTGCTGTAATATAAATTCAAAACATCAGTGGGGGTTGGCTGTGCAAAGGTCAGGGCGTGAACAATATGCACTTCCTCACCCAGTCCCCAACTAAGAAAGTTTTGGGGAACTAAATGAGACGCTGACATCCTGCAGCATGCATGCGCACATCACGCTCTGCATACTGTCCAGAACAACAAAAGGAATGGTTTTCATCTTCCGCTGGCCTTTGCTGAACGCCAGTGCGAGCTGGGGCCATTCCAGCTAGTTTTGAAAGACGCATGTTTGTCAGCTGGCGGTTTTTGAAGCCGTACACCACTTGCCTGGCCAATGGGTATAAAAGGCACGGTAAAATAAGTAGGACAAGCATGGTTGAGGGCTTCAGTATAAATGTCCACTGCAACAGTTAAGTAAATCAGGTTTCTTTGCCTTTAAGCACTGTGGTGCCATTGAAGGGACTGGAAATGCTTCACGCCATTCCACTAGATTACAATCAGAGAGGAAACTAGGTGTAATGTGAACTAGCGTGTGCAATAGACTCCTAACTGGCAGTAACGCTTCCATAAGACCCCATTATGTGAAACCACTACATGGTTCATAACCTTCTCTGCAACCCCCGCAACCACCACCTATATCTAGGTCAGCTATGTAGGTGCGGGAGCATTTTCGAGAACATTGAGCCCACAACTGTGACTGAACACCTGAGTGTCCTCCTGGAGGCAAATAGAGTTAAAACAACCAGGAAAGGTCTACTTAATTACAGAGCTAAATTTCAATTATCATTTAAATTGCGAGACACTGTTACCAGTGCACAAAAAACAGGGGGTTTGTACAGGCCTATTATAACTATTTGCAAGAGACCATGTGATGTGTGCTCAAAGTGATGACAACAGTTTCTCTCAAAGCATCAAAGCTTTCGCTGTAAAGAATTATAACATGACCCAGAGTTCAGTAACCTTGGAAAAGGACCTTTTTGCCTGTGGTTCAACAGTGCTCATGCACTTTACATGCAAGTTCACATGAAGCTGTGAACCAGGGTGGACAAAATGGACTGTGATTGTGATTGGACTTGCAAAACCAAAACCACCTTAATATAAAAAACTGAGTAACACTTTACTTGAAGCCATTTTTCTATAATAAGTTGGCCTCTACAGCAGTGCTGCCTAAACTTTTTGTCCTGTGGTGAACCAAAACACTAGATCTTTATCCAATTCAAAAGGATTGGTAGGATTCAAATTGCAAATTTTAAAAGTTACTTTAAGATTAAACCATGTCTCGTTAATGACGTACTTAAAAATGCCACATTAAAAGGAAAATAAGAATGGCAAATTCCATATAGTGCAAAATAAACCTTTCCGATTGTGTAAGGGTGGGGTTAGGATAACTTACTGGTTGGCGAAATGTTATTATGGGTCAAATTTGGACAGCTCTGCTCTACAGCTAGCACGTACAGGCCAGGCTAAATTGTGGCTTCGACTCATCTTGTTTTGCAAAGTGCATCCATAAGAAAAAGCAACTTAGGTTTAGCAACTCAAGTTTTGGTTCAAATAACTATACCAAACCATAGCGAACACTGCAAAAATGTCCATCCCTGTGCCGCATGTCCAATCTGCTCCTACGTCAAGCTTTAAAAGAAAGACAAACTCCAAGCCATTATCCAGTAGCACATAAACACTGACATTATTCTAACTGTTCTTTAATTATTCCAGCAAGGCAAGATTCCAAACAGGTTAGATTCAGTTTTCCTGGTATAAGGGGTGGGAACTGCAATATTTGGGCCAAGGTACAATATTACTGAGATTCTTGAACCTGAAAACAGATGACGCGTTATGTATATGTGACTTGGACTTCCTTTTCAATTTCCACTGTGATGCAAGAGAAGAATGAGGTCTTGCACCACATTGTGAACAGCAGCAGCATCGTTATCAGGGCATATTAAATAAATAAAAGTACATTCATTTGAAAGATTCTAAAACGATGATAAACAAATACATATTCATCCTGTGCCATTAGAATATTGTAAAAATTGTGCAATACTACTCAGTATTGCTTTTTCTCCCATCTCTAGAAGGGACACGTTTGGAAGCATCCTGAATCTAAGCTCTTAAAGGTCTGTGCATGATGACAGTACTCTACAAATAGCTTTTATTTTCAGAGTTAACTCAAATCTCTCATCTTATTATAAATGATTTCTCCATTTAGACATGGCAAAGGCCAAGAAACTGTGCACTGCACGCTGTCATGCAAAGTGCAACCACTACCACACGTGAGGGTGGCAAGAGAATAACGTTTGGACAAGCAAGTGCACCAAGGTTCAGTAGGACAGGGTGTCCAGTTTTGGTTATGGAGGCCTGCAATCTAAACACAGTATATTGTTTGAAGATTACAACAGTTCTGGCCTTTGCAACATCATTACTGCAGAAGGCTGCTATAGGCAAATAGGCAACCGAATCAGTCACAGTGTTTTTTCTGTGTGCTGTGATTCAAAACATCAATTCAGCAATCATGAATAAACGTGGCAAAACAACACTTTACTTTCACACAGAGCGATAATGAGCAAGCGGAACTCAAACTATAGTCTGAGATTGTGATGTTTAAAACATTCAGTACATGACAAACATGCTCTAATAGTCAGGGCTTACCTCTATTATTATTTGTATAAAATGCTGCATTGGAGAAGACAAGACTTTCACTCTGGTCATTTTTGTGCACTGTATGTTCAAGGGAAATGAGTGAAGCTCTTTCATTAACTTCCCATCTGAGTCGTGTGTGAATGCAGTCAGTGTATTTTATAAACTGTTTTTAAGGCAAGTATTTCTTATTAACAGTTTGTTACCTGCTGTGATAAGCATTTATAAGCATTTAGGATACTATGCAACTAACCAAATGAAGTTACTGTACTGTGATTTGTAGCCTGTGTTAATGAACACTTTGCTGTTCACTGATAATACAGGCACAGACTCTCTTTCACACACACACACAAGCTTGCACGTACTCACACATATGCAAAACCACATGTATTTATACTGATAACCGCTTCCCTGTGCACTGACCACAACCTTAAAATGAACCCTACTTATAATGCAGTTCTTGGAAGCTCTAACAGCATTACTTGTTCACATGCATACTCTTGTATTCGTAATTTTTAACAGTACATTTTAATTTTAAAATTTATTATACATCATTATTATGCCCAACCTGATTCATTTATTCTCGATTAATGTAGTTTATGTGGTGTGTTTGGTTATTATAACATATTATGATGCCTGCATCATTTATTTATTGTGAAGTTGTTGACAATACCAAGGCCAGGCTGTAGGCATCCTGACCAATCACAGTTCCAGATGACTGAATGAATCAAGACAATCACATTACCCAACAAGATTACAGCATTTTGGGCAAAAATAGTGCAGCCTGACCATGAACCTAATCAAGATTTAATACTGTGCATCACAATTTCAAGATATTTAGTCCATATTGTGAAGCAGCAATAACCGTCAAGTCAAATCAGTTGTGTTTGAGCAGAGAAATCAAACTGTGTTAGACTACTGTCTTCCTAAGACTCGAAACTAGACAACTTCTACATATTTGCACATTCTCAAAAATTTCACTGCAAGCTAAGAAAATCATTAATCTGCTATCACCACCCTGAACAGGCTGTGTAATGCCTCATATATATAACTGTTGCTGCAACATCGCCCTTGCAATACTGACATGGCAGAAACCTGCAAGATGCAAATGTGACCTCTAATCTAATCACTAAATGTTTTACTACCTGTTGCGAGAATCCCAACCAACTTTGAAAAGTCCTGATGAGTTTCTCGGTTTTTAGAGGAACGCAGGCTGTTCTTTAACCAGGTCCCATCAAAGAACAATGAACGCATTCTCAATATATTGTAATCACGCACACGCAAGAATAACTTGCATTCATAATCGAAACATGGATTTACATCCTTATCCTGCATACCAAATAAGAACCTTCCCCATCAACTGTGTGTTCCAGCAGCTGGCCTGTCACTGGAAGTGTGTGTGCTGGTAAACCGGTGCAGGTGTATGGAGTGGGAATGGGAGAGGAGGGCATGTGTGCTACGCTGTCTGAACTGCCCACTGCTCCAGCTCTGGTATGTAGCTGGAATGCAGAGAAATTCCTCCTGCCCGCCCGGCTGCTGTTCACAGCACACAGCCCCCACCGGGCCAGCACGACCCCCACCATCTCCACACCGGCCCCTCGCTCAGCAGGGGCAGCTCCACTAACCTCTCTCTCCAGAACGCCCCCACTGCCCAACACGTTCTTTCCACTCTTATTCTCCCTCAAAGCAGGCCAACTAACCCATGGCACACAGGCTTCAGAGAAAACAATATTTTTGGCTGTTTGTGGAATTTTATGGTCCCTCATTGCTATTTGGGCGATACAGCTTGGTTTATGCCATTGTGCAACACATCTACAGGAGTCATTGCTGCCAAGGACTCCACATTTGTCTTCTGTCTTATTGCATATTGTTCTGTACTTATTATCCGCAGTATTTACTGATGCATGCTATAAAATTTGTATGTGCTGTTTTTGTACTACCTGGCTGTATTTAGATATTGTAGTGTACTGCATAGTTTACTTGTTCTTATTGACTTGTGTACTGCTGTTGCCTTGTCATTAAAAAAACATAAGAAACTGCATTTCGTTCCTCTTTCAGCACTTGCCCATCCTCTCTCAACACACGCTCAGCACAACGCTTAATGAGAGGAAACAATGAAGCTCTACATGACTTGACAAGAGGCCACTACCGCCACAAAACAAAAGGAGAGTATAAAGAATATGGCTAAAGCAAACTTCCCCGAACTGTCCTCTTACACTCCACACAAAGTGTTACTCTACTTCCCCCTACAACACACACACAGCTCCAGTGTCAGGGCAATTGAGCCGAGAGAGCTGATGAGCAGGCAGTCCATTAATGGTCCGCTAGCCAGAGCACTGGAAGTGGAGCATGGCCTCTGAAGGGGGTTTTTAGGGGGGAGCAGGGCAGGCATAGTGGGCTTTAGGAAGAAGGGGGGAGGGGTGAACACATACGCACACACACGCACCATCATCCAAATCCTCAGACAAGCATCAAAGACAGATAACCATTTAATCATTCATACGCTACACAGATAATCTAAAGATTAACTTGGTTTTGGTTGCCTGGAAGTGCAGGACAGCTTACGGTATCAAATAGCTGTGAGGTCCACAACTGCTCAGCATACAAACTGAGGCCTGTGACTTCCTTACCCAAACTCCTTTCTGAACAACACCTACAACTTCGAACTCTCCTGCCCTTGCTCTGACCACTATGATCTACTATGAGTAGATCAACATGGTGTTAAAAAAAAAAAAAAAAAAAAAAATTCATGAACAGCACCGCTGCAATGCGATGGACGAAGGTTTCCGCAAAATGTGTTAACTTTGTGATGGTATGATAAAAAAATAAAATTTACTCTACACTACTATATTGATAGTGTCGTTTGTTTTAATCCTTGTTTACTTTGTACAGCACTTTGGGTCCACTTCTGTTTTTTCCATTCTTTTATATAGTTACACAAACAGTTAAAAAATTTACAACTTTAAATTTAATTCAAATTCTGTTATATGAAAACAGCACATTAAAACATGTTTAAACTAATATAGCTAGAACCTAAAAGCCACCTGTGTGTGTTCATTGTTTCGCCTGAAGAAAACATGCCCTAACGTACCTCAAGGTCACAAAGACACATGACTTCTGTGTCACACTAGCTGAGCTTAGTTACCTGAGACCACAAACACAAGACTTGTTAACCATTCACTTTACACAGAATCAAGCTTACAAAGTCAAGCCCTTAAATGGAAACTACCAGCCCTATTAATAAATACTCTGCTCTTGAAAACATTGGTTAAAATATACAAGCTGGTCAAAAACGTCAGCAATAACAGACATGGTTGAGAAGCCACAAGGGCAAGGCACTCATGTTTAACAGCTTAGCCACAAGTCCCAAAGGCCCAGCTGCTAAGACCCATACTGAACAGTCTGTGTGTTTTCTTTCTAAATCATGTTGACATTTGCTCACACTACCACACAAGCCCGGAACCAGTGTATTTCAGATCAAAAACACCAGAGAGTATTGCTTACACTTCAGGTAGCGTTTCAGCTGGCAGAACAAAGTGCAGGCTTTAGAGACACAGGCTGGTCTGAACGGTGCTAATAATGGGTTGCGGTGGAAGTGGTTTGAGAACATACGAGGAGAAATTTATAGGCTGTGGTGAACGAGTGTGCTCTCTGACTCAAATTGAGCCCTTCAGAAGCACACTAGCCATCTTTACTGCACATAGCGTGTTCATACTGGGAAACGAAACAGGATGTAGGACAATTACGTCCAGATCGTATAGCAGATCTGCCAAAAAAAAGAAGCATGGCACCCTGTATGAGTGACTGAGAGAAAGAGAAAGAGAGAGAGAGAGAGTGTGTGAGAGAGAGAGTGAGCGCGTGCACGTGCATGCGAGTAGCCCCTCCAAACACACACATACCAACACACACACACTTACTTTTATTCAATATTTCACACACTATGCTGAATACAGTTGAACTAAACTAATTATGCTCCATCTGTAATAAAATACAAATTCATCTGTGTTCTATAGTACTGACTATATCATGATATGCTTAAAGCATATTGAGAGAAATTATCATGTCATTTATCCCAGTAACACTAAATATCATCATACTGCCCAGCCCAATAGTAAAATCAGGATTGATAAAGATTATGTGGCACCACTGGCTCCTCTGACTGATCTAACTTATCTAACCACAGAAAATCTAAATACATGAATATAAATATATATTAAATATATTCACCCAACACTTTTTTGGCCTGCATATTTCAGTTTTAAAAAGAAACAAGTGAGAGAGAAAGAGTGAGCAAGAGAGAGAGTGAATCAATTCATGGAAGAATCTGGGCCAACTCAAATTCAACGCAGAGAATCACATGCATGGCCTCCCACAGAATCTGAGGAAAAGGGAGCAATAGATAGACAGATACATAGAGAGACAGAAAGAGAGAGAGACTGAAAAAGAGAAACAGTCGTGACAGTTGAAAATATAGTTAACCGCCAAGTTGGCCCCCTCCCTACATTTAAAAGATAAACTTAGATGTTCAAACCCACACTAGATAAATTTAGCTATGGCTATGGGTATTTTTACTGGTGTCACTTTTGTAGTCTAAGCAGTGCTGAGAAAGGCTACAAAACTTAGCAAGTAGCAAAAAAAAAACCCCTTCAATACTAACACTAGGAGTCCGTCTTATTCAGAGAGACACTCCAGATCTACTGTCGCATCACAACGTTCAAGAGGGAAGAAAGCGAAGAAGAGCTCTTACAAAAAAGGTCCATTCAGTCTTAAAATACTGCTTTCAAGCAAACACAACCAATGACTCAAAGAAAAAGAAGAAGAAAGTCAATTGAGACAAAACTTGACCTCAAAAGAACAGAGCAAGACAAAGAGAAAACAACTGCGGAAGAGTGTCCCGGGGGAAGCGCAGGGCCAGGCCAAAGCAGCTGCCCGGATGAACACTCTGAGGGAGAAAAGGCGTGGCTGAGTAAACATTTCCAAAGCTTTTCCAAAAACAGATTGGACTGTAGCTAATGGGCGGCTGGAAGGGGCTGGAAGGACTGCAGGGTGGCCGAGAGCTTCTTGGCCATTTCCTTTGCTGGCTCTGTCTGAGCTAGGCCCAAAGCCTTGGCTTCTCCTCATTATGACAGTCGCGCTCCAGCCTTACAATACGTTTCTTTGTGCTGCCTTCGCCTGCCAGCTCTTCATGTGGCAGTCTACAAGTTACATTAGGGCTGGGTGAAATGACGATATGATATCATTGTCACGATAATTTGTCACAATAAGGATTTCAGAGCATACCAGTATTTGCTGAACAACTGCTGAAAAGGTGCTTTAGAGGTTTATAGTGGTATAGCTGCCTAAAGTTTCGTCCTATTGTCAGAAAATTGTGGGTTCAATTCCACATGATAAGACAAGAGTGTAAGAGAGCATAATGGTTAATACTGTATAACGTCTATACCTCAGAGTCTTTTAGTCACATGTAATTTACCTTTTTTACATTCCTGTGTCAAATATTATTTTGGACAGCATAAGATCTTAGAAATGTTCTCAGCGTTTATATGTAAATTTAAAAGACGTAACAACAGTCAGTTTTTGCAGTGATATGACTCCTGTTATCTACCGTTATCTATCTAATTTATCTACCATTGACTAACAATGATACACGTCTTGATTTGATTTAATAGATAATGACAAATTCCTTCTCCCATTCACAGATTGCTTTTTATCTTCCCTTACTTCATACCACCAACTCCCGCACAGAAGTAATATCAGTAGGCATCAGTACCCTACCTTTAATGCAATTTTTGTCAAGTTTGCTCCTCTCTGAAAATGAAAACATTTCCACCAAATGACATCTTTCATGAAAAAGACAGATAAATAAAGACAGAGACACTAAAACAAGAGACGTCTTCATTGTCATTTATAAAACACCACCACTGATGTGAAGTTCTCTCCACTATGATGACTTCTGCTGTGACAAATCTGGAAATGTGAAAGGGGTCTTTCAGATATAGTATGGTACAGCATGTGAAAACGTATCACTGCACCGCTATACCTTAGCATCGTGATGTTTTTTTTGCCATACTGCCCACCACTAATCCACATGCACCATGCGCCTGACTGCAGTGTTGATCAATCAGCAGTCATTTCCAATTAACAAACCAGAATTTCCATGGAGGGTTCATGTTACCCATGTATCACCCATGGAGCAGAGAGATGATGGGAGATCAATGCTGATTTCCCTTGCTGTTACAACTCACAGTTGCATACAGCTCTCCCAGAATCTCATGGGGGGAAAATTGGGCAAACTATTGATCTCAGTGTTAATGGAGTAGATTCATTCCCCTCGGGGGGGTGAACAGTAGCCACAAAAACATGTTTGGCACAGAAGAGCCCGTGATGATGTTTTTCCTGTCACGTGAGGCCACCATACGAGTGAATGTCTTGTTACTGAGTGACTTGCTGTTTCATCAAAATATCACATGAGTTTCACTTCCCACAAGTAAATCTGGCGTGCAAGTTTGGACACAGTTTATAGTTCTCAAGAAACAAACTTGACAAGAACTATCTTTCAAATGCTCTGCCCTCCCATCTTACACAACATGCTGCTACACTAGTGAATAAGTGTTTGCATATATATGAGTGTAGGAGTTTAATTACTATGCCAGTGCATGCGTCCCACTGTTTAATAACAATGGTGCTCTATTTGGGCCATCTCGGTGTGGTATGTTGCCTACAGTACATCAACAACAGTAAAATCACCCAATTTATCATGCCCAGCTAGAGGACAAAAAATGCCATTTTTGTTAAACAACACTGCAACTGTCATTTTATTGTGATTAATTTATATAAATTAAGCTTTAGGCCTATTATATTAGCACAACAACTTTTTTTTCTTGCTTGAGGCTTGAATGCTCAATGTAGTGTGCTAGATCACAGAGATTCCCCGAGATTATTTTCAAGTTGGGTGGCAGACTCTTTGAAGCCTTTTAATACAGTGATGTAAATAAAGTGATTTAAATACATTATTAAGGCTTAAAGAATGCTACAAAATGTTGATTGCTTATGTCTGCTGACATCTGCTAATCCAAGCAGCCCACGAGAAGGAAAAGAGGTTTTATCTGACATTGCCTGACATGTTAAACATGTACATCAATTGCTAAAATGTTAAACCACAAAGTGAAGCTGGTTGAGCAATCTGGTCTCCCCACTCACCACAGAGCAGGTTGGATGGTCGTTATCTGCTACACCACCACTGGTTACTCCACATCTCTTCCTCAGATTTTATTCCAAACTGTTAGCCTGCTAGTTCACCCAGTGGGCCAAAACCTTGGCATATCCCAGGACAGGGAAGATTGTCTTCCCCCATTGAAACACCAGAATAGACCCCCCCCCCCAACTTTAACATCAGGGTAGATTCATTTCTTCACACTCAACTATCGGGTTAAATTCTTGCCACCATTCAAACACCAGGTTAGATAACCACTCCCCCCAAAACACACACACTCATACAGCAGGTTACATTTTCTTTTCCCACTCAAATACCAGCCACTCGACTTCACACCCTTTTGTCAACAGAGTGTTCACTTGCAGAAATCGAGCCTGCCCTGTGGTGTGTGTGTGTGTGTGTGTGTGTGTGTGTGTGTGTGTTAGCCTGCTATTGCTTAGCGTTAACTAGGGTGGTTCAAATCTGAGCATATCAAAAGCAGCTGAATGTTATTACCCCTTTTAATTTGATTGTGTTACAGCATTCTCATATAGGTTTTTAAGCTTGAAGCTAAAGTTATTATGAAGCTAATTAACATTACTGTAACCCGGGAACACCGTTTAGATGGGAATGAGTGGGGCTAGGATATATGTGCATTAATAAAGGCATTCATTCATCAAAAGTAATTCCTTGGTGTTAATAATATCTAAAATCATAGCTGTTTTATTTTGAGAACTGTGCTCCCCAAAATCATGATTTCAATTAGGAAATATTTATTCAGCCCTCATTTAGCCCTAACTAGACACTGCTCCCTCTGGCAAAACCAGGCTCAAGCAGGCTCAACACACCACTAAATCACACAGTTACATCAATGATTGGATTTGTGCCAGGAAATATTGTTGATATAGATCATGATTAAAACGCAGCTCTTCAAAACACCTTTAAATTACAACTTCAATATAAAAGCAATTCATCTTTTAGCACTATGTTAAACATATGATAAAAGTTGGATGCACTTTCATCTGTATAAACAAGGAGGAATGACTGGTGGTTGATTTGTGTTATACATAGAAAGTCAACTCATAGCTTCTGAGATCTTCCACCCTCATTTTTTTTAATGATTTATAAATGACACTAGGTGGTCAATCAGTTACATCAACAGTTTCATTAACTATGAGTGACTACAAATTCCGCGACCGGAAATTGGCTTTAAGGTTTGGAGTTGAGAATCTCTGGTCTAAGCCCTTCTCTGAAACCAAATAAGCACAGAAGTTTTGCAAAGGAACATTTCATGCATTAACTTCAACCAGTCTCTTATCTTCAGACATCAGTGAAGCAGACAGTTTTTTTTTTAAATGTGTTTTATTTTCAGAACAGGGCCAGTCTTGAATGTGCACGACCATGTCATGTGTATATGCTGAGGGCATCTAGCGAAGGCCCCTCCACAAGACATGTTGTTTTAACTAGTAATCTGGGTCTGATTAGTCAGGGACCCGTGTGTTTACTTTTCACATGTAATCTCTAGCTTGCCTCGTCCTGCTGCTAACTAAACAGAAACTGGGAGGAGGGGGGACCCCTGTGCCTGCCGACAGGGCCTAATGGGTATGGAAATATCCGGGCCTTTGTTTCTACCATCCAGGCATGAGCGTTCAGCTAACCCCAGGCTTTAAACAGGCAGTTTTTGGTGACCGTGAAGAGGCCTCGACTGGTTAGACAAAACAGGCCGGCTCTCAGGAGCCCCCAAACACTCTGCAGAGTGAGGGGAAATATCTTTACACACCAACACCGGCCACGTTTTCAGGACAAGCGTTACAATGAGGTTGAGTTCTAAACCAAAAAGCCCGTTCAAGTGATAAAATATGAGAAATCTAACAATCTAGGGTGACTATATTCTGTTAAAACTGTAATATTGAGAATCTGTTGCCATAAAGCACAAGCTATATAGCTATGAGATGACATGATTAATCAACAACACAACGTACTGCAATCTCCGGGAACGATGTTGAGTAAAGTGGGGGGTGGGAGGGGGTGGGAAGACACGTCCTTTTAACCTTTTGTCTTTAATAATATTGCAATCACTCAAGTATTTCAGGGAATGAAGAAAGAAACAAACAAGACAGCAATGTTTCTCTGAGACAGTTTCTGGGTTAGTCATGCATCTTAGTCAGATGTCAAATGGCGATTTGACAAAGTCTTGTGCCACAAGATTCTACGCAACACAGCTTTAGCAGGGAGTTCAAAAAGGGAGTCGATTTACAAAGAAATACCAACCTTAAATCACATCCCAATTACTACAAATAGTACAAGGCTTTACATAACAAGGTGGAGAGAGATAATGGGTGGCTTCTGACCCCCATGCAAAGGATTCAGATTTCAGAGCATTCTTGTCCTTGCCTGCCTAGCAACAGAATACCTCAGACACCAGCAACCCCAAACAACGGCTCATGATAAACATTCATCTGTACGTGTAGCAAGAAGTTTCCAAGATCCTGGACAGAAGGTGATGACGCACTGAAAAACATCAGCAAAATTTTCACATATCATTGCCATCATCCAGAAACTTAATTTCACTTTTTAAGTACCACTGAAAACCCTCGCTGACCTTAATGTGGGAACATTAAAGATGGACCAATAGAAATGATCCAAAATTGCTTCTAGTTAAGAACCTTTTTCCCTACTTCAGGTATTGTTGGCCATTAACTGGAACATCTGTAGCAAATCGCATTAAAGATTTAAGCACAAACAGTGTTGCAACATTAAACTCTGACATGAATGTCCATTGAGAGTGTGAACACCTCCTCAATGAGGTGAGAGGAACCTTCAGCCAATAGCAGAAACTGCCTCCAGCAAATCCCTGGTTTTATTCCCAACAGCCAACGTGTCACATGTCGCACACAAACGTCATTGACTCACTCAGCGCTGGAAACCAGCCTGCAAGAGTTTAAGAGACCGCTGGTGTGCATATGTTCCTCTCTCTTCATTTCATCTTCTGCCAGGGTATATCTGTCATGATGGCTTCCAATAACCCAGCCCCAAGACTTCATAAAGCTCTCTGGCATTCTTCTTACCGTATCGGTTTCTCAAGGGGAGGTTTTCCATGGGAACGGCATCAACCTACAGCATGTTCTAGTGTCGAGTTTAAGGCAGGCAGCCTGCATCCTCCTTGTTCGTACCTCAGCACTGAAGTCATTCTGGCTCCAGATGTGGAGCCAGAGCTAATTTGAGGGCAGCTCCAAGGAGGTCAGTTTTATGAAGTCAAGTCGGTCAAAACCTCTTTTACAAGCATGGTGGTGGTGGTGAGTCATAGGCGGTGCTCTTGTCATGCGTAAAAACACAAGAGACAAGTTCCAAATACATTACAAAAACCAGGAGCTGGGGAATTAACCTACTACAAACCACAGACAGTACACAGTGAGATATATATCCTTAACATATGAGTTTAAGACATGTTAATGAAGCTATGAGCGAATGAGGCTAGTAGCCACCTGCAACATGATCCCATGTGTGTAATGCCAATTGAGATCTATAGACACTAATGTGTTCTCATTTAGGGAGTAACAAATCATAAAAATTAAGAATTGGATACAAAACAGTGGTATCTTGAATATATTTTTCGATGCAGCAAAAATAAGATGTTAGTCATGATACAATACGCTGCAATGCAATTCAATTCTTGACAGCAGAATGTATTGTTACATTCCTAGTTTTTAGCAATGTTATTTCTGATTGAAGAATCTAGTATTGAATGACTAACTTCAGATACACCATCCCATAGGTTTTACATTGCTAAAACAGACTGATTATCTGATACTCTTTCAATTAACTGTAGTCTATTGGTTAAAGGTGTAACGATACACTCAGCCCATGATTCAGTTTGATTCACAATACTGAGTTCATGATTCAATTTTGTCACAGTATTTTTAGCAAATTCGAATGAAGAAATATGATAGCTGTGTTCAGTGGCATAATTCGCTAATGAGACTGGGGTTGGGAGGCAGGAGGAGTGTGATGTATGGGTGGGTGGTTGACTGGTACTGGTTGTTTGCAAACTTAGGTTTTCAAACAATACATATGCATTCACAACGCAGTCACATCTCCATGATGCACATGGTCACGTTTTTCCATCGCTGTTTTTTTCTATAACACCTCTATGGAACACTATAAATCAATTAATAAAATGCTTGTTCTCTGTAATGCATTGCCACATGTCTACTATACACAGATTTATGCACTCACGCAAAATGTATTATGCATTTCACTCATGACAAAAATGAAGACTTCTAGACAGAAACTTCTAGAGTTCACATCAGTTACCACTGGTCTAACAAACACTTCACCTAACATGTATTACCTTGACAGTGAAGGACCATTTAACTCAGGAGGATCTCCTATAACACCTGAACCAAAGGGAAAAAAAAGGAAAGAAAACCAAACAATGGACTCCGGACAACTAAGAGACTGGTTTTGTATTAGTTTTTCCTTTAACTTACTCTAGCAAACCGCCTACGTCTTGTTTCACACTGCTGGACAATAACAGAGTATTCAACTTTACTGGATGAAAGACTAATGATTCTTTTTTTGTTTTTTTTATCCAGAGGAGGTATCTTATCCCGCATCTGACCGGCGGTCTACTGTAAACCAGAATGTCAGAACTTCTGCCACATCCGTTGGAAATGCAAACAAATTAATTACGATCCTGTGGGCTGGGAACACCCAGTGGAGCCACACCGACTCAGTCCACTTTAAAGGAAACTTTAGGACCCGCTGCTAGCGCTGCAGCTGTTTCTCAACCTGTAGCCCATGCATTGCTAAATGATCAGCTGATACTGGTTAGGAAATTTCGCCCACATCTGAAAACAACATTGCATTGGCTGGCTCTGCAATAATCCAGGAGCTCAGAATTTTGCAGACATTATGGAAAAGGGCAAAAAAACAAACTGGGGATGCACTGATCCAACATTTCCAACAATTATGACATCTGATTTTGAACAGGACTAATATCAAATACCAATCCACAATCAGTGATACAGAAGAGGGTACTACAGCATAGTGGAGATGGTCATATACCAGCAACCTCTATAGACTTGTGTTATTTTTACATTTTTAATTGTAAACTATTTATAATATTGTTTAAATGACCATGACTAAGAAATAAGAATGCACCAATGTTGAAATTCTGGTCCAATACTCTGATATCCAATATTTTGTCAGTACATTTGTCAGTACTGATGCTGATGCCAATACACACATTAATACACATTAATAAGAAATAAATAAGAAATTTACTGGATTAGCACTATGGAGAAGTGTTGCACTTGTTTATACAGCGTTATAAATGCAATGAAACAAATGAAATGCAGATGTTTTCCATAGTGACCCAGCAAGGATAAATGTTAAGTCCTAAAATATAAAACCATTAAATATCAGTCTGAATTAGAGGTGGGCAATATGATATTTCACCAAGATCTTAAACCTTTTGATATACAGTATGCTCTTCTTGCATACTGACCAACTGCCTGTTTCATTACAAAGAGTATAATTAGATCTGTTTAACTGGATTTAGTACAGCACAGGTATGTGACGTGTTGAATAAGAGTCACCGTACTCAAAGTTTTCACACATTTTTTTAAATGTGACAGTATTAGCACTTTTTGTCTGTATCAAAATATCACGATACATATTGAAAATATCTTTAAGTATCGCCCACCCTAATCTGAATTATTGACCAAATCTGGGTATCAGTTTGATGATGATAATTTTTTTTTTTAAATCATCACCTGTGGTATCAGTACAATTCCAATATTAATGTGCATCTCGACTAAGAAACAGCACTGAAAGTGGATCGGTCACAGGGTTAGTATAAGTGTCAATACCATTCCGGTACATCGGATCAGAGCATCACTAAAACAATCCTAGGTAAGCTCCTTCAACTGCCTGTTCTGAAACAGTCATACTCTACATTCACCAGTCAAGAGCAGTTTCAGAGGAACGTCTGCAGACATTTCTTGCCAACTTTGTTAAGCAAAGCAAAACGTGCCCTGTGTGGCCAAATGACCCCTGTCCCTTCACATCAAACAGTCCCAACAGTGATCAAGGGGGAAGCCTTCAAAGGAAACAAAAGCAATCCAGACCTCTGAATAATTTAGCCTCTTTAAAACTGTGGCAACCCGATGAGGCGTTTGAAAAGCCGACTTCTTTTGATCTCTCCTCAAGTAGACTTGGGCAGCGATGTTCGAGGAGATGAGCTTGCCTGTAATGCTAGAGTACGGAGGCAGAACAACATCTGTCTCTGGAAGCTTTTCAACACCTGTCGAGAAGAAAGCTTCTACCTGTGACAGTTGCTCAATGCGGGGGTGGGGGCTGGAGGAGAACAGACAGTCATGTACAGACACAAAAGAGCCCGATGCTCCTCTTCTCACCTGAGGGGACGCGACGGTAAGTGAATCAGGGTGCTGACGCAAAACGAGCTGCTGTGACTCAGATTCCCTTTACTTCTCTAACATGCAAGTGTAAGTAAACAGACCAAGGCTAAGAAAACAACCTGCCTGCTTAAATGATAAGTCACATTTCAAGCTGAACAGAAACAGTTTGGGCAAGAGGGTTAGTAAAGGACGACACGCAGTTTATAAAGTAAAAATGTACTAATGTAAAAAAAAAAACCAAACTTGAATTTAAACCTTTTCATCTGACTGTCCTTGGGTAAAATAAACCACAGAAAATTAGGCATAATGATCATATTAGCGATTCGCGAAAATAGGCACTATATAAATATTCCTGTCGCTGTCTAGACTCGGAAGTGGCTTACCTCAATCCACTTTCCTGGACAATAAATCCCAGAGAAATGGCTTTTTGCAGCAATTTCTTTACTTTTTAGCGTACTTTTCGTTCCTTATTGCAATGCAGCAAATCCATAACTCTCACCACACTACCCAAAAATAAAAACACACACACACACACACACACACACATAGTGTCATACACCTCAGCGGACACTACACTTTCTCACATGACTGCTGAGTTCCACTTCAACAGTGTTTAACGTGGGCTTTTCCTTTTACGTAAAAGCTAGTGGGGGGTCAATCTTCAGGCAACCTGGACTAAACTATCTCCTAAGAGTGAGAATAAGGTGCCGCCTCATTTCTTGTTGCACTGAAGTAAAGAATGAGTGGTGCAATACTAAAACACAACTACAAGTCTAAATCTAGTCTTTGTGGCTTATTGCTTCAACAAAATAAGTCTGTTAGAAGAGAAATGTTAAAAATTACATAAACATGCTTGAAAGAGCTACACATTTACTATGTAAGCTGTGTCATAAAGTTAATACTATAGGCAATAATTCAGCACAAAACCCAAAAACAAGACATGCAAGACCACAACACTGTTTGCGGTTTAGAGTCTCTGTGGCTAAAACTGATCCAATGTACTGCAAAGCCACTCAAACTGTTCAACTAAAGTCTATTAGTAATCAATAATAGACAGTCGTGTCTTAATTTTAGGGACAAGACAAGAAATACTGAAGAATTTCACACTTTCCAGAAACTGACACTCCATAACATACTGATAACATCTGAGTTATCCAGCTGCAGCAAGTGGGGGGAACCCTCTATGTTTAAGAGGGCAAAAAAGTACACAGTGAGAGAAATGTAATTTAGAGTTTCCCCTCAGAAGACGTGCAAGATGCAATGTGGTGATGCCCGTGGTCACTTCCACAAACAGCATACATGGCATGGTGAGCTAAAAGTAACTAGACAGAGAGTAAAGCAGGCAGGGCAGTAAATATGCCAAAGCTTCCCAAAGTTAAAAACAGACTGAGATCCAGCATGTCTTTAAACCCACACAGCTTCTTATTAACCTCTTCAAAGAGTCTCAAATTGCAGCAGATATACTTTCACTACACTGGAGAGAGTTCAACTTTCACAAGAAGAGAGATCACAAACTCTTGAGAGCTACACTATATGGACAAAAGTACTGGGACACACCTGTTTTTCAGGGTTTAAGCTAGGCACCCTTACTTCCAGTGAAGGGCAATCTTATTGCTTCAGCATACCAAGACATTTTGGACAACGCCATGCTTCCAACTTTGAGGACACCGTTTGGGGAAGAACCTTTTCTATTCCAGCATGACTTTGCCCCAGTCCACAAAGCAAGCTCCATAAAGACATGGTTGGATGAGTTTGGTGTGGAAGAACTTGACTGGCCCGCACACAGCCCTGACCTCAACCCCATCCAGCACCTTTGGGATGAACTGGAACGGAGATTGCGAGGCAAGACTTCTCGTCAAACATCTGTGCCAGACTTCATAAATGCTCTACAGAATGAATGAGCACAAATTCCCACAGAAACTCCAAAATCTCGTGGAAAGCCTTCCAAGAAGAGTGGAGGCTGTTAGCTGCAAAGGGGGGGCCAACTCCAAATTAAAGTCTATGTATTTGAATGAAATGTCATTAAAGTCCCTGGTAGTGTAATGGTCAGGCGTCCCAATACTTTTGCCCATATAATGCAAGTTTTAGAAAGAACCACGGTGCCCGTGCGTGCCCATGTGGGTTAGGGAGCTCTCACAGGTCCTGACCAGCACGCATGACAGACACCTTCTCATGCCTCTCCATGAGGACCAGAGGACTAACCAGAGGCAAAAAAGGCTTTACAATGCATTAGACACAAGTTCTGAATTCAGTAAAAGCAGTACAAAAGTTACCGAAAGAAGTAGACTATCCAAATAAGTTAATAAGTAAATGTGAGTGAGGAAAGAAGACCTTTTAGTAAATAGGAACCCTTACCTATGTTGGCTGGCATTCACTTCCATGGAAGTTCCGGGTGCACCATGGTCGTTAAGAGAACTTTTCAAAATTTCCTGAGCAGCAGTGGCCAGACTATTGCTCGCCTTGTCAGTGAGGGGGTGCTCGGTCAGGGAGTTGCTCTGCTGGACGCGGGGGCTATGCTGCAGGAGGGCAGCCTGGACCGCTCCGGGAGAGGAGACGGAGGAGAAGTGGAGCTGCTGTGCTGCGGGGGCTGCCCCGGTCCCGGGCTCCAGCAGCAGCAGCGGCTCGGCTCCGTCCAGCTCCACGCTCCGCACCTTCCGCAACTCTTTACGCCTCCACTGCGAGCTCTCCGCCGCGCCTCGCTTCGCCCTGCCGTGACCGCTCGGAAGACCGGGCGCGCTGGAGCTCCCCCGCGGTGCGTCTCCCACCTCAGCGCCGCCGCCGCCGTTTGAATCCAACGGTCCTGACGACGAGGTCCGGCTCCCCGCCGTCGCCATTTTCTCTGCTGAGTTTTTGCCACTTAATAGGTTTGAGTGGAAACAGGGAGTGAGGAGGGGGGGGGGCAGGAGGGAGGAGGGAGGAGGGGCGGAGCGAAGGCACCCCGCTCTGTTTACATAGTGATGGAGGATTCGATTCAATCGAACGTGCCGATTCCTTCGAGTCGAAAAAAACTTCGCTCAGGTTTTGTCAAGTGTTTTATCAGTTACCTATCTCGGTTCTAGTTACTGGAACTTCAAACTAGTTTCTAATAAATTAATGATTGAATAAACAAGCAAACAAACAAATAAATAAATAAATAGTTCAAACGGTCCGTTCTGATACAACCGAACACCTGTCCATGTAAGGTTCGATTCAGAACGAGCCGATTCCTTCAAGTCGAAAAACTTCGCTGAAGTTTTATCAGTTGCCATTGAACCAATCTCGGTATTACTTGCTGGAACTTTAAACTAGTTTGTAATAATAATAATAATAATAATAATAATAATAATAATAATAATAATAATAAAATGTTCAAAAGGTCTGTTTTGATACAACCGAACGCCTTTACCCTGATGGAAGGTTTAAATTAGTCGAACGAGCCGATTCCTTAGAGCCGAAAAACTTCGCTCAAGTTTTATCAGTTCCTATATAACGAGTCTAGGTTCTAGTAATTGGAACTTCAGGCCAAAAACAAGATTTGTTCAAACACTAAAACCGAATACCGATTAAAAACCTTTTTTTTCTGGTGTGAAATTCGATGTTATTTATGGATCCGATTCTTTCGAACCATCTACTTTATATGAATCGAGCCTTCGATTCAACCGATTCAACCAATTCGTTTGTGAAACAGAATGAGCTTCAGTGTACATTACTCACATGGACAAATGTAGTTCAAAAACAAAAATACTCAAATGTGCAAAATGCAGATACACAGAATAATGTGTAATTGTGTAAAGATTGTCTTGAAAATATGGAGGTGGCTCAAATGATTCAGAAAAGACCAAAAACAGGACATGGTGCAGAAACTGAGAGTCCTGTTTGGGGTGCAGGGGGCAGTAGTATGAAGGACTGAGACTGTAAATTCCTTGATGATATTGAGAGCCCTGCAGAATTTGATGTATATATGTACTGCACTGAAGTCTCAGAGAAGGTCTGGGCAATATTTATTAACTATTAGTGAAGGCTCAGTGTACAGACTGGACCACACTGTAAAATATAAGACTGTACACAAGCTATGTCTGCATAGTCCAATAAAATGACAAGAGGAAAATACACAAAACTGCACACAGTATTTATGCTGCTAAAAGGCTACAACAGCTGTTGTTTTAAGCTCATTCAAACAGTTATTTGATTCACAAGTCAAATCATTCTTATCTCCTCAATGACTCCTATTCTTACTCACCAGTGGAGTAGATGTAACTATTAGATAAGTAACTCATAAATGCATTAAAACTGTTTGTGTTCAGAGAGGAAATGTAGACTAAGCAAATTCCAGCTGGTTAATATGCTACTATGAGGTTAAACTGCTACAGCTTATTATTCCAATTTTATTAGTCCTCTGCTCATAACATGGAAATATGCAGTGTGTAGATGCTACAAAATGTTTGATCCGGTATGATGCATCAATTCGGCCAATTTCGTGCAAAGAATCGGGTAAAATAATTTGCTCAGAATCGACTGTAGCTGTGCTCACATGCAGAGCGTTCACGTCACGCACGTGACAGGGTTTAGCAGTGCTAGCTAACTTCATTAATTTATTTGAAGTTTGTTTCTGCTATTTATAAAGACACAATTTTAGGTTGTGGATGTTTAGGAAATGTGTTTACAGCATTCTATAAGCATTTTCATGTTCAAGTAGTACCAAAATACTAATATTTCACTCAGGAGTAGTGCAAAACATGCAGAGGAGTAGTGTTTTATATATGAGCCGTGATGAGTTTTAATCAGTCAGCAATCAGATTTGCAAGAAGGTCGTTCCAGTAAAGAAACGGCAATAAAACTCATATCACAGACTCTGTATCAGGGTTTAAGTGGTCTTGTTTTTCATTATGGGTTCCTTATCCATAAGAAATCTCCCTTCTGCTGTTACCTCAGGCTTGGGTGAATGTGACTGATAATGTAGGTCATCTTTCCGAGTAAAAGCAGAGCATCAGTTTATCAGAAAAATGAAAAGAAAAAAAAATCAAAATGATTTTTTAAAAATCTGTGTTAAAAATGCAGAAGACAAAAAGACTTTATAAAGCTAGTCCTTACATATAAAAATCACATCATCACTGTGTATTATTCCCTTCTTTTCTCTGAATAGTGGGCCAGTAGTGGATGTGCGTCAGTGCACGGTTCAGTGTGTACCCGTCTTTTTCTAGGCCAGCCGTTGGCCTGGGCAGAATTTCAGCTTTGTGAACCTGCAAATGGCACGTTCTTCTGAATAAATCTATCATTTGTATCGTATCTGTCTTCCAAGTTGTGTAACACTCTCTAATGCCCCATAAACAAAATTATGTTCTTTTCCAAGGTCTTTGAAAGGAACTAATGCACTTTATTAAAGGGTTAAAAAAGAGAGACTGGCTCCTCAGTCTAGACCAGTCCTGGGGTACCATCTGCCCTGCCCATTTTAGTATCCACCTTGAACTGAAGTGAGTGAGTTATAGCTAGAAAACACAAAAATGTGCAGGGCAAGGGGAACTCCAGGACTCCAGGGCTGGGAGCCTGCAGGCTGGACTATTATTGAAGGAAATTATATTAACACACGTCACACTTCAGTTTATCTGCTGGAACTTTATTATTCAAACCATTTCCAAGTCATCTGTTCATTCAGTGTAAAGGGATATACCACTGACCTTTCCGAAAATCGTGAAATGGTTAAGAAATAAAGTTATTCATAACAGATTGCTCCAGTCTAGACAGACATGAGTCAGAGTTGTTTTGAAAAAATTTAGATTTTTTTTTCTCTTCATATTTGTAACTATTTTACCTCCATCAATCACCATTACCTATAAGAACTAAGAAGACATGTACTTTCACTGGTCATTTTGATCACTAAATCCAACACTGTAAATCTGAGTTTCAAATGAAAACACTGAAAGACTTGGTTTACCTCATGCTGAAATTTTGAGTGGGACTGATTCCTGCATTAAGTGGGCTAATCTTAAATCACTAAAAGCTTCTCTCTGCCACACCATTCCTCCTCTGAAGCAGAGACTGATTTGTGTTCCTTTCTGTACTCAAGGCCATCATGCAGGTTTCTTAATCATATGAGTCTGTGCCATACTTTTAACCAGAAATCTGCAGAGCGGCGCCACTGGTCCCTTTTTTATCCAGCTGGCAATGTACAAAAGAGCTGCACTGGAGCTTTAGGTAGAGGGTGGCCAGCAAAACAATTTCCTGTCAGCGTGGATTCAATCTATCACTGGACGCTATTCTTAGCCGGTAGGGCTTCCTCTGCTGCTCCTGCATTTCCTGCTCACGTGGAACGCGCCGCAGACTATTTGTGCTCTCTCTCCTCTGTCATCCCATCTCAGCCCTGCTTCGCTCACTTCTTTTCCCTTCAACTGAGTTCAGCTGTTTTGTGGAGGCCAATGAACTGAAGCAGGCAAATCTAAATTTGAACAGTAAAGCACTTGCAAAACAAAAGCACATTTTGCATGTGTTTTGTGGCTGATTTTTCAGAACTCTTTTCCACTCTTTCATTCCTTTTCACATGAATTGTACCAAGTTTCGTACCATGAATCGTACCATGAACTGGACCATCTTTTTTGACAAACTGGTTTGAAATTCCAGTAATTACAACTGAGATACATGCAGTGGCAACTGATAAAACTTGAGCAAAGTTCTTTCGACTCAATGTAACAATTCAGAGAAACTGAACTGTTTCATGGAGTCAGAATAACTTAGCTCAAGTTTTATCAGTTGCCACTGAATGAATTTCGGTTTTGGTTACTGGAGCTTCAAACCAGTTTGCCAAAAAGATTTGTTCAAAGCAGTCCGTTTTGATAAAATCGAACAACTTTCCTCTAATGGGAAGTACGACATTATTTATAGATCTGATTCTTTTGAAGTATTTGTTTCATATGAATTGAACATTCGAATAAACCGATTCGTTTGTGAAACAGAATGAATTTCAGTGTGCATTACTAAGACTGACAAATATAGTGTAAAAACATTCAGAAGTATGCAAACGTACAAAACACAAATATGAAACACAGAATAATGTGTGTTTGTGTGAAGATTTTTTAGTAAGATGGAGGCTGCTCAAATAATCCAGAAAAGACTATGAACAGGATATGGATATGAGATTAAGATTTCTTGGATTTCGCATAACAGAGGTGGGCAGTAGTTGGATTCACTCTGCTGCATAGACTTCAGGTCACTTTCAGAGACTTTTGTAATTTTGAGTGTTTTCAAATGATAATGCTTTCACTTATGCTCAAGTGGACCGACATCTGGGAGGAACCGGTTCGACTTATTTCCATTTTGCTCATTCTCTTTTAGTTCCTAGCTTTATTAATTCAGTGACAGTAACACACCTTGATGCTCAAACCTCTCATGTCAAAGCTTTAGTAGTTTCAGGCCAAAAGTATCTACAAAAGAGAAGAACAGCCATTAACAAACTGATGCTGATAGATGGGGGATGTACTACCCACTGTATTGTAAGTCGCTTTGGATAAAAGCGTCTGCCTGAGGAATATAATGTAATGAGCAAAGTTATGTCCAAAAGACGTCTTTTGAAGAACCAAAATGAAAGTATCTTTTATGACCAAATAGTTGTAAATTTGTAAATAAACGTTTAGCCAGGACTCAATGACAACAATATGAACATTGTGTTTCAATAGGGAACTACACTGCAACTGATTTTTGACTTTTGCTGCTTTCCTGCATTTCCCGTCCTGCACGTCATAATCTCCTAGCCAGACATTCAAATATTGGACAGAATATTGACTTCCAGGAAGGGTTGTAGTCAGATGTCTGGATGCTGATCCTGATTTGCACGTCATGCTTAAATGGTCCTGGACCTACCAACACAATACAGACTTAATTTGCACATCTGCCAGACGACTCATGTTTGCTGAGTAAGAAGATCCAGTGTGTTTCTGCAGTTCCTCAGAACTTGAGCGGTTTCTCACCTGATACATTTTACCTATAACACACATTTTGCAGGCTGTGTGCAGGGCAAGGCTTCACAACTCTGAAACAGCTTAATATACAGACATGAAACTCAAACCATAACAATCAGCAGTACATTCTTTATAGCTGTAGCAGTTTCTGCAATATGAAGTAACGCAAATAATCTGTAAATACTCCGACTCGACAAGCAACCCAAAATCCACTCCTTATCCTGTTGTTATAACTTTGTTTTTATTCTCTATACACATCAGACAGGCTTCAGCAGATACTTAGTGTGTTATCTGTGCATGTGTTTATGTCTGTAAGAGGGGCTGGAGTGAAGCAACAGTGGGCTGTGTTGCAATAAGCAAGAGTCGGTCCTGCTCCAATAAAGTTTCTTTAGCTAAATATAGTGAATGAATATACAAGCAGATTGAATAATAATACATTTTTAATTATAAAACATAATTATTATTATTAACCTGAATTATATTCAGGTTCATCTTTCCATTTTCTTTTATTTCAAATATGATCGAAAGTTGATTTTAAATGTCTAAGTCTGAAAATGAAAATGATTTTGAAAGTACTTATTTCGGCTTGCAGAGTTAGAAATAAATCCAAAATATGGACAAAATATTTCATAATCAAAAACTACAGAATGAACCACCATCAAAATTCTTGTATTTTCAGCTCACTGACACGCTATTGTAGCAATTTCTGAAAAAAAAAATATAGGAGGTGATCTTTTTAATAGTCAGTACAGGCAAAAATTCCAAGTATTTACAAGGTGCCAAGTACATTTTTTTGATAAAAAGTGGCTAAATACATAAAGATATTAAAATTCTGTCTGCCTTAAGATGTCAATTGATTTCAGAGTAGCCTAGACTCTCTTGAGAATGACAGTGTATGTCATTTGTGACTGTGTCATGTAAATACTTTGTAATCAAAGTTCTAATTTTAACTGATCGAAATATAAAACATGATGCTTGGGTTTCCTAAAATTTTTCACTTCACTGAAGTAGCAGCATGTTTTCTTCAGATTGGATCTAAGCTGCTCTACCCACCTCTGTTCCGCAGTAACAAATGACTGGGACTCAGACAAAGGCCTATGCTTGGCTGCCATGGTGACCTTTAGTGTTGATCACTCTTAATATAGAAAAGAGCCTCCCTCAGAGCTTCAGGTACCAAAGCAGCTCCAGTCACCTCTGTGCTTTCTTTGTGTACAAGACGTTTGAAGAGTATCGACTTGCAGTAACAGTAACATTCATGTCTTACACATGAGGATCAAGTCAGTTCTGGTGGAATCAAGTGTTTCAAAGAGCAAAGACTGAACTATAGATGACACTGTCTCTGGAAGTGGAAGTCTATTATTATAACATCGCGAACATACAAGGAGCATGACTGGAAACCTGCTGTTTGAATTCCCCAACCATTCTAAGTTTGTTTACTGTTACAAATATAACTCTGAATGATGTTTGGTGTGGACGGAGGAAACTGGCCTATTCATTTTTTATCTGGTTTACAGTTATTTAGACTAATAGTGAACTTTTTAGCGAGGCATATAATAATTACCTAATGGTGCTATGTGCTACAAGATCTGTACAAAACATGCTACTTTATTCACACGGTTGGTTATAAAATGATTTATCAAACCATGTCCTGGTTTAAATGAAATAGAGGGCATTTAAAATAACATATTTCTTCCGAAGTTCTTGCTCTTTTTCTAAACACGTGATATTGCAGCCCAGGCCACTTTAAAACTCTTTATCATGCTTAATCAATAATTAACAATTAAAGAAGAGTTCCAAATTTAATTACTAAAGTGCACTCAAAGTCACTGAGAGTGGCTTGAGGTGAAATGCTTACCAAATTACCAGCCAGAATTGTTCACACTGGAACTGATAGGAACCAGACATCTGAAGTGTTCAATGTGTCTAAAAGTTGCCTCACAGAAAGTTATTACATCAAATGTCTATGAATCTGCTGTCTGATGCCCAAGATATTGTTTTACAATAGATTTGAGACAAGCTTTTGACCTAAAAATGAGCTTAAATCCATACAGGACATTGGAAGGACAAATAGTTCCCATAGAAAACATTTTTTCTAGATTTACTACTATTTTACAAGTAGCATTATTAGCATTTTGGATAGAAAATTATATATATATATTAGGGCTGTCAGTAGATTAAAATATTTAATCGCGATTAATCGCATGTTTGCCATAGTTAACTC
>JBBPCZ010000037.1:4235468-4261634 GCA_037974445.1 Brycinus macrolepidotus
TAAAGCACTGATGTACGTCGCTCTGGACAAGAGCGTCTGCTAAATGCCGTAAACGTAAACGTAAACGTAAACGTAAAATGTAATAATGAACTGAGAGTGGAGCTACAGGACTTACAGAGCTTACATACAAACATTATTCTATTAAATAAAAATGACATAAAAATTGCACACATGTATTTGTGTAGCTACTCCTGAGGGTTCAAATTACATATTTGTTTTTGTGCTTAACTCCGCAAAACACCATAATCTTAAGGAAAATTATAAAATATACCATACATCTAGGAATAATAATAACAGCAATAACAGTGATAATAACAATAATAACAATAATAACAGCAATAATAATATTAACAACAAACAACAGCACCAATATATAATAATAATAATAACAATAACAATAATAATAATAATAATAATAATAATAATAATTATTATTATTATTATTATTATTATTATTATTATTATTATTATATAAATTCTAGAAGAAGAAAACTGAAAAATGTAGCCCCGATCTGTCCTAACAGTGTGACCTTTCACATAAAAACAAAACATAAATCATTAGAAATGCACACCCCACTATTTCTGCATTCTAATGCTGAATAGGATTTTATTGCTCTGTGAAATTTGTCAAACCTCACAACAGATGCCATGACGGAGCATTTTTTTTTAATTATATGAAGGACATGATTCGTCAACAAAACAGATCCATGTCCTGAAAAAAAGCATTTTGAGATATTAGGATTTTATAACAGTTAATAGAAAGTGAGTTTTACATGTAGGAATGTTATAAACACTGCTGAGTGACAGGCTGAAAACTGAACAACGCTGAGAATTTAAAGGCCCCTTTAGCAAGAACGAAGCTTCCACAAAACTGTCATTCCTATAGAGCATCTTGGCTTGATGTTGGATTCCCTGAATTTTGTGCGCTGTATCTAACCCCCGTAAACACACGCTGTGAAATCGTGACAAATACACACATTTCATGGGTATATAGAGTTGAAAGGTCTAGCCTTTCCCACCAAAGCAGTTCAGAATGTACCATTGTAAGTGTGTTTGTATTTGAGTGCAGAGGAGAAGGGGAGCACACCGAGAGACAGACAGAGTGAATGGGGAAGAGTTAAAATTTACAACACTCTGAGGATCTTATTTAACCCTAAAACTTACCTTTAACTCCTTAAATGCCCAGAACTGTTGGACAAGTTCAGGCTTCCATTGCTCAGACCTTAAACTCAGCTCTTCAAAAAATGATTCAGCCACTCTGCATTGTTTTCTAGGCAGCAACTGAATAATTAGCCTGGGAATTTAAAGGGTTAAGTTCCAAGGAAACTGTGGTGGCAGAGTAACATCATCTGAAATAATTAAGATAAAAAATAAATTTAAAAAAAGACATCTGCGCCACTCAGAATTAGCTGATCATCTATCTAAAGTCAAATGGAAGTGCTGACTTAGAATTAGCTTCTTTTAGTCAATAATTGATCTTAAAGGGAAAATCCCCTTCCACTTAGTTGATTAAGCAACTCAAGTTTGTGACTTCAGTTTTGCGCTGCAGCTACAAGGCTGATGTAGCTAACGAGCAAGGAAAGCTTACAGCAAAGAGAATGAAGATTATCAGCATATACATGAAAATATGTTTCATGGTTTTGGCAAGAGGGAGGAGGGACTCATTTCCTCCTTTTTGCAGACGATCGAGACTCAAATCCCATTTACACCAGCACCAGCAGGACACTCTGTCCATCTCCCACAACTTTAGAGATTATTTTTCTTCCCATTTCCCATCATAAATACAGCAAATTTATGGCAATTTTGAATGCTAGACTTTTGTGACTATTTTGAGACTAAGCACACATTTTATCTTTTGTACAGTCTTTGCTTATGCCTGCAAAATTGCAGACAAAAGTCAGTCCAGATGAATATTTTGCTGCTTACAGCAATCTTTTCCTTGCCTCATCGGAAATAACCCATCTTCTTATTTGGAGATTTTTAAGGCCTGACCTGTTTTTCCTAAACCCCCCACACCCCTTAGGAGAAATAAGGAACAAAAGAAAAAATCTGCTTAAGACAGAAGTTCTTTTGCTGTTCTCTTCAGCGTCTCAGTTTTCTTCACCTTAACAGCATTACGGATCTCAATACTGTCTAGTTTTGTTAGCTGAGAATTCGATCACTGAGACAAATTTCAGATGTGGTACAGGCTCATTTATAAGCCGACCAAGGGTCTTATGGTTCTCTCACGGTCTGATTTTTTGAGACAAATAAAGATCAGTCCAGCGAGAGAAAAGAAAGCATTTTAAGATCTTAAATTGGGTTCGGGCTGAGATTAGAGTTAGGCTTTTTCTCAGGAGCGGAATTTAAGAAAGTATGAGGAAATGGTCAAATGTCATACCGATGTTAAACTGAGCCCAGTTTAATAGGCTGGGCAAAGAAGAGATCTCATTTTGAACTTTCCTTTCCTCTGGGAGGGCTTAAGATGTGTGCTTTGACTGTTTTTCGCTATGTGACTTAGAACAAACTAACAAGGCTATCAAACACTCAGCCCACAACATACACATAGACTACCAAGAAACACATTTACAAAAGAATCAGGTCAAAACGCCACAGGAGTAACTGAGTAAACCAAAGCATAACTTTTTAGTGCATCCAGCATCTATAAGCTTAGTACGTTTTTTTAGATTATTTTCTTCTCATTTTGGAATCTTTTTGGAATCAAAAGTAACATGAGAAATCTCCAAAATGAACATGTGAAGAACAGTAAAGCGATTCAGGTGCTGAACCATCAGAACAACAAGGAATTAATAACTGCTTTCCTCACGAATATGCTTGAAGTAAAAGTATTATCACTTGTAAATGCTTATGTAAATATGATTCACGGATTCAAATTTGTCAAATTATTAATAATCATGATTTAATTCCCAGTATGTCTATAGAATATCCTTATACAAGACCTGCAGGACCTGAACAAATCTGGATTGTTCTCCAGCGTGCTCAAGGAGACATGCTTCTCTTTAATGCAGACCTTGTATTGTGCAGCCACAGCACTTGGCAAGCAGATAAAAGTCAAAGAACAGTAAGTTTCCCTGAAATGGCTTTGTCATAATCGGAGAGCGCAGGTTTTCATTTTCTATAACATTCATAAAGTCAAATATTTATATCAAAACAAAGCCTGACTGCGCCATGGCAGGGAATCCATTGCCAGGCATTTGTCATGAAAGATTTTGTGCTGAATCAGGGAAAACGACCCACTGAAGCGCAGTCAAGCACACGGCCTCAGCAATATTTACCCGAAGAGCTTTATCACATTTCCTCCAGGAAAACAAACCACCCAGCCTATTTTTATGTTTAGCTTTCAGTAAAGACTTTTCTACTTTTTTGAAGCTCGTTAGAGAATTCATAAAACTGCAAATACACTTTTCTACCTCTTCCTGCACATTAAGAAGATAAAATATGGTATGATAATTGTGTGAAGGTTTCTGAGAACTGAACTGTCTGTATACCTGACTGATACAGATAATTGTTTCTCAGCCAATACAGAGTACTGATACAAAGTCTGTCTAATATATTTGCTTTATAGGTGCCTAGAAATCCTGATATTTATATAATTCTGCTTTTTAGATTATATACCTTGGTAAAAGTAGAAAATCTCAGTGCAAAAACCAGTAAAACTACTGGTAGTGTATATAATGGGGAGCGAGGGGAGCCATCCTACCCACGCAGTAAGAGCAAAAGCCAACTGTGCTCTCTTGGACACCTGGCTATGGATGGCTGCAGCACTCATGAGTACTATATTTAACAAATTTTAATTTTTTTGATTGCACAAAGCAGCAAAAACTGAATTGAACAGAACAGAACCAACTGCACATATGCATTATCACTCACCATATTGGTGCACTGCCAGGATTTGGTAAATATTACAGTTATTCATGCTGTCAGTAGTAGCTTTGAATCTGATACTTGGCGTGATGCGTGGACAAGGCATGATGCAGGGACCAGACACAACATTGTCTTATGTGGCCCTGCAGCACGGTAAGAGAGAACAGCTTGTGGGTTGCTAGCCTAATTGCTATCATTTCCCCAAGAGAATGATATATGTTCCTTCTATATATCTCTGTAATGTTCACTCCCTCCACAACAACCTGGACTAGCATTCTCTCAGATTTCAGCTGACTACACTGCAGCAAACGCCTAGCTTAGCCATTTAGCTCAAGGACTTAACGTTAGCTTGTTTTCTACTGTTTGTATGTTGCATATTTGCTCTTGCTTGTGGCACATATTTGTAAAGGTTAGATTTGGAAGAACTAACATATCGCCCACTGTGTAGCTGCTGGAGATTTTGCAATGCTTTCTTCAAACGGGAAATAATCCCCCACCACTGCCATGTTGCCTGCTTCAGTTACGGACCATTTTCTGCCACGTCAGAAACAGCATCAAGATATAGCAGTCTTTAATGCTGACAAGGATACGGTAAAACAGTTTATGTTCATTCTAGTTCTACTTTTACTTCACAATTAAATCATGTTTCAATCAAACTCATAAAAGAAGGTGAGAAAGTATGGTTGGTTTTAAATGCACCATCCTTCCCACAGACTGTCCAGCTGTGGGCTTGACCCCAGCACGCCTTCAGGAGCACAGTACCACCCATTTCTCCCGCACACACAGATTCAATCACACTCCCTCACGTCACACTTTTCCTTTCATTGATTGGGAACAATAAAATCTCTCCACAAAGCTGTTTCCTGCCTCTGTCCAAACATGGAAAACTGGCCCTTTCTCTCTGAACACACACAGAGCGACTTTATTATTTTCCTTAAATAATAATGGATCTCCATATTGATGAAAAAATATGTTTCTTTGAATAATTCCTGTTGACACAAGCCCGTCTACCGCACATGTTGTTGATTTGAACACTTGAGAGAATATTAATGAATGGAAATGAATGTGAGAGTATTGAGGGAAAACAGAGTTGAAAAACAAAAATCGCTGTACGGAAGGTTAAAACCAGCACATGTGATCCGATGTCTATGACTGGATCTTCTGCCGTTGGTGGACTTGGAGACTCACTGAATTCAGCCATGCGTTTAAAGGAAGATACTGCTCTGCATGTACTAACTTGAGCAGTAGTTGCAATAGGCAACAGTCCATGCGATCCGGTTACAGTCTCTAAAGCATCTGGAATTCTTCCCATATTTGTTTCACAATAAAGGTCGACGACAATGAAGTTTATATCAAAACCCTTCGTGGTAATAATGGTTAATCTTTCTGCTTCCAAAAAAGTCTCTCTCTCTCTCTCTCTCTCTCTCTCTCTCTCTCTCTCCTCTCTCTCTCCTCTCTCTCTCTCTCTCTCCTCTCTCTCTCCTCTCTCTCTCTCTCTCTCTCTCTAAGTATCTATTTATCTCTCTCTCTCTGGGCAGACAATTTCCTCTTCAGCCAGGCCAAACACAACAGTGGGCCAAAGAAATGTCAAATCAGCACAAAAGCAAACGTGGAAAAAACATGCACCGATGCGACACACATGGAGCCTATGTCAAAACATGGAAAAAAATGTTCCTTAAACACAAATCTGATTTTTGTTGGGAATTCCACACATTTTTCCAAATCCGTGCATTGTTCAACTGTTAAGACATCTGGAGAGTTGCCTCTAAAGGCTAGCACACAGAAATACTTATGAATACACTGCCTGAGGCCTGGATCATTATTTTACTGTAAATGGCTGTTAAAATATATTTATGGTGCAGAGGCACATGTGGGGTGTTGTTAGACACAGTAGTCCCTCCACATTTTGTTTTTTAGAGTTTTTAACATTTATCATTATTTTACCACCTTCATCATTACATAGGCTGTTAGATCTAAAAAGACACATGTAGATTTAGTGACTTTGTATAGTAAATAAATAAAATGGCAATATTTGCATTATAAACATTGTGACCTGTGGTTCTTGTGTCCCTCATGGAAAAAAAGTTAGTAAATGAACAGTTTCACACCAAACCTGACTTTCTTTAATGGGTGAAAAGGATTTCATTGTAGTTACATCTGTCCAGTGCTTTCATCAACTGTCCTATAGGTTCATATTAAGCCAACACAGTTTCATCAGCTCTTTTTCACAGGAGACATTGCAGCTTCATTTGACAGTTGACAGTTTTATTTTTATCCTCCTACATAAGTGCTCTCTAAACAGTAGTATAAACTTTCTGTTTTCAACACAGAAACAGAGCAGTCTTGTTTAAATGTCTCTCCCTCCTTGACCTTGGCCTTCAAGTCGTGGCTTGTCTGAAATTTTCCAGCGCACCTAGGTGCTAAATGAAGGTTAAAAGACATGCTTCTCAAAACAAAACCAGCCCTGCTTATCAAGATTCTAACAAAAACCACAGCACAGCACTGCACTCACACTCCTCAGCAATAACACTAATACACTAAAGATGTTTAATAGTGGCTTTTGGAACCAGATCCATAACTTAACAATAAAAAAAAAATATATATATTTATTTTTGTGCATAGATGTTATATGCTAATATGTATCTAAATGAATTTAAACTGGTTGCAGTTTAAACTGGTAAATCTGTTTTAGCTTTTCGGGAGGTTCATGTCCACCTGACTCTTCATAAATACATTAAAATGATGGAGACATTCAAATTCACATCCAAAAAGTCCAGAAAGACCTTCAGCTGTTAACTGTGAAGTTTTCATGCTTCGTTCTCTGGCATTACTACACAACCATATTCTTAGCCAACAAATAAACTTCACATTAGTGGCGCACTAATTTAAAAATGTAACAAAAACTGAATTGAACTGTTTTCTATCATAAGTCTTATGATGCAAAAACATATTAACATATTTGAAAACAAGCGTACTGCTTGAAAACTTGCTAAATTGTTGCTGGCCATGCTCAAAAACTGTAAGAAACTTTCTTTATTTTCTCATGAGCTGTTATGAATGAAGACAAAGAGTATTTTTAGTTCAGTGGTTTTCAGCAAGCTGAAATAAGGCCATGCTGAAAGATGAGAGAAGTGCAGCGCTGTCTCAAAAGGCCAGTCTTATTTGTGTGTGTGTGTGTGTGTGTGTTCCTCAGCTCCTCATCCTTCATCCCTGTAAGCATGTGCGGGTGCCAAGAGATGAAAAATGATCTTCCTCCTTGATACCCTTCCAAGGACAATAATTGGAAAGAATAATATGCAATTACCAGGACAATAATCAGGTTAGTGCATGTATATTTGGGCCATTTAGTCAATGATATGCATTGTTGTTGCTTGATGTTGCATTGAGGCTAGTATTTCCAAAGATTAACTGAGTCATGTTTTATTATTGCTCATTCCAGCCATTGACAGGGCTTACTACTAATGGGCAGCCAAAACCTATTACTGGCTTAAATTTAATAAAATGCTTTTATGGTCAATATATACTCAGGCTAGACCGGCTGATCCAGGATCATGTTTTGTAACTAATTTCACCTGTAAACTCCACTATTTTTGAGAATCTGTTTGTAATTCAATAGATGAGATGTAAACAAAGTGATTTAACGTTGAAGGGTTCACTCCACTTACTGTCCACTATATTAGACACATCTAACCTGTTGGTCCACCTTGTAGATGTAAAGTGATTGATAATGCATCTGATGCTGGACAGTTTGTGTTAGTCATCTTCTAGTCCTTCATCAGTGGTCAGATTCTGACCACAGGGCACTGTTGGCTAGATATTTCTGGTTGCTGGATTATTCTCAGTCCAACAGTAATACTCAGGTGTTCAAAACCTCCTGGAAAACCTGCACTCGGTGCAGCACATACATCCACCCACTCTCCCACACACACACAAACACACACACGCTAACATGCCACTATCATGTCAGCATCACGGCGCTGCAGAAAATCATTCACCACTAACATATATCTGCTCGCTGGTGGTCCTGTGGGGGTCCTGAGTTGACGAATGTGGTAAATGAATGGGGGCTACCAAACGATACAGAGATAGAGATGGACCAAATATGTAATTGTAAACCACAAAGTACTCTGATGTGGTCTGTGGTGCTAAAATAGACAGTGAAGGGGGAATCAATGTAGGTGCACCTAATGACTCATTGGTGTGTATATCTGTGATTTACACTGTTTCAAAATTTCATGACCAACTGACAAATAGAAACAATCCAAAATTACTTTAAATAAAATATTCTTACAACTTGAGACACACAAAGTTCATTGATCAGTGGCTCTCTGTCTCTTTTCAGGTTTTCTGGTCCAGATGTGTAGTAGAGTAGAGAGGGGGAAAGGGTTAACAAAAAGAGTCCTGGTTCACATCTCCTCCCACCTGGGTCGGGCTGAAACACTGTGCCTGGTACAGTGTAGTGCTTTCATCCTTCAAAACAATGACTAATCTGCACCCCCCCCGGGACGGCCCGACACACACCTCCCCCAAGGAGGGCCCTGTTGCCAAAACAGCCAGGGTGGGAATATATGTGTCTGAGTGTAGCTGTGTTTTCAAGGACTTTTGGTTGGTTCTTGCAGTAGAACAGGTCATTACTTTAATACCCAGTATACAGTTAAAGAGAGAGATACTAGTCCCATTTAGAAAACCACTCGAAAACACCTTGCGGTCATCACCGTTCATTAGACAGGTAACACTCTAGTGATTTTTCATTGGCCATGAAAGATGCCCAATCTACAAATATGTTATGGGTTATGATAGTAGTCTGTTTTTCTAGTTAACTACCACACAGGTCCGTTGAACTAATGAGATGTTTTCACTCAGAAAAGTAGCTAAACTTTAAGCGGCAACATAAAAATAGGATTAGGTAGAAAGGGATTAATTCCGCCAAGGGCCGGTTGGGATTGCTCAGCAGAAAGTAGGCTTTTAATCATACAACTGAAGGTTTTTCAGGGGAACAGCCAGAACAAATGGCGATTCTTGGTAGGACAATTAATAGGATTTAATCACAGCAGCAGGGTAGAGGCTAAGGCCTCAGACACATGTTCCCAGACAGAAATATTCTTCTGGTCTGACTGATTAGTCTACCAACTAATCTTATCCTACTGGTGCACAAAGCTTTTTTTTCTCCCACGAACAATGGCTGTATGTTAGTAGGATTTCAGATCCACTGCCATCTTGTCCATGACATCATTGTTTGTTCAATGAAAGGTTCCTAAAGTGCAACTGTAGGTTACTCGTTTGATCTGCTTTTTAAGTAATCTCAAATACTACTGCAATGCTCTTGATGCAGGTATAAATCACTCCTCTATAGCTCGTCTCTAAATTTTATTGACTGACACAAAAAAGAGGGAACATGACTCTCCCCTGGCTCCCAGTTGATTTTAGGATTAAGTTTAAGATTTTGCCCTAGGTGGGCACCACGGTGGTGCAGGGGGTAGAACTGTTGCCTCACACCTCCAGGGTTGGGGGTCCGAATCCGGGTCCTGGCCGTGTGTGTGTGTGTATGTGTGGAGTTTGCATGTTCTCCTTGTGGTGGTGTGGGTTTCCTCTGGGGTCTCCAGTTTCTCCCCCAGTCCAAAGACATACACATCAGGTGAATCGGGGATTGGTGGTGGGCTGGTGCCACGCCCAGGGTGAGTCCCTGCCTCGCGCCTGTTGGCCCATGGATAGGCTCTTGAAATGTGCTCTATAAATAAAGATTACTTACTTACTTTAGTCTTGCTCATGCGGTTTCTATCACTGCATGACATAGACCTACTGTTATCTGTAAAAATCGTGCAGGTGGTGTAGTGTAGTGGATAACACTGTTGCCCTCCACTAAGCAGGCTGGGGTTTGATTGCCTACCTGAGCCAAACACACCACACTAAACCAAAAAATGACCTTGGGCAGAACTCCTACCGTTACATTTGCTTGACCGGGATTTTAACTGATTACTTTTTGTGTTAGAAGAACTTGTCATGTTGGAATGCTGCCCGGGTGTATACGTGCTATCAATTTTTCCACAGGGAAAGTTCAAAGGCTACAGCAGTGAAATGTGGGAATTCAGAATATCTATGGAAAACAGCATTCTTGGACACATTTTTTGCGACAGAGAACCATGTGTGAAATTCTTCAGATTTTTGATGAATTCTTCTTTTCATCATACTTTACATTTTCACAGGAAGAGTTTTAACTATGCAGAATCTAAATGCCACTTAAGAGCCGATGCAACACCACATCTTCAGTACTGACCAAATTCAAAAACCAACACTGAATATACTAACCACATAACAATGTTTGTTTTGTAGTGTTAAAAATAATATACTACTGATATCAATTTTGATTAAATAATTTTGATATTGAAAAAAATCCACATTGAATCAATGTAATTAAAAAAATACTTTTTAGTGCTGAAACTAAAAACTAAATACTAATGTTGATCCAATGTTGACTTTTAGTACTGACCCTAAATCAATGCTTTTGACCATATTTCATCCATGAATCAAGGATATCTTGCTGCTTGGAAAGGTTTTGACGTAAGCAAATCTCTCTCTCTCTCTTCCTCTCTCTCTCTCTCTCTCTCTCTCAAATGTCTTTTTTTCTTGGCCAAGTGTTCAGCGTTTTGTGAAGCCATAAATCAAGTCCACCTCTTATTCAACTGTAGAGTTTTCTGTGTGTTTGAACATTTGGCGAACAACAAGTCTTCAGGTTCACTCTCAGGGTTATTATAATGCCTGTCAAGACCCAGAGCGCCTGCTTGCCAGTAATCTTGTTGTTGCTTGCTGGTGATGACACTTTAATCCATACACTGTTTTTTGGGTGGAGCCTGTTTTGCTGAACTCTTTTCTTCCCTGACAAAAAAGAACACATCTTTAACTCATCATCTTCCACGCCGATTGTTTTTCTGCAATGCATGCTGCGCTTGCCCTCTGTCCAGGCATGCATACACGGAGATAAAACATGTGCGTGACTGAGTGCTGCTGCTTTTGCTGGGTGCCACCAGAGTGATCTTATGATGCCCACATTTGCCTTAAGCCATTCCTCTTCTCCAAAACCCTCACAATGAGAAAGTGGTGACAGTTTCCTTTACGTCAATGGAGTTATTGCAGACAGAAAGGACAAGAAGGGGACACCAGACAGCAGTGATGAGTGTATGATGAATGCTGGGTGTCTTGGAGGATGCCTTGCACTCAAGAAAAGATTATCCACCTCCAAAAACCTCTGAATCGCAACATATGGTGGCTGTGCAACATGTGTCTTCACGAATGCACTTCGAACTGCGGAAGACCCTCATTTCCTGCAGAGTGAAGCGCAAAGTCACATCATTTCCTGAGAAAGCAGAGGAAACATTGGTCTGATTATTTAAAGCTAAGAGTTAGTGGTGCCTTTATGGCCAACTGCTCTGCTATGGCATGATGCAGTACAATGCAAAGTCTGCACAAAAAGGAATAAGATCAGCTCTAGGAAGCTGCCAAATCTCAACTGACTTAAGAATCAGAATCAGAACATTTTATCGATCCCGGAAGAAATTGCTTATGTTATGACTGTACAGACACACAGAGACACAGAGACAAGCACAGTATAAAATATAAAGTCTAAATAAAATACTCAGATAAAATAAAATACTCAGAAAATACTCCATATGAAATACACTATGATACATACACAAATGTTGGGTATAAATACTATAGATAAGTAACTTATAGTTAAGTGAATTACTAATAGCACAAATGGTGGTTAGGAGGATGTTATGGCCCGTAATAGATAAGTAGTATATGAGTAATATAGACATAAGTAGTGATGTTTCAAGACTATTGCACATAATAATAATAATGATAATAATAAGTTATTGCACAGAATGAAATGATTTAGTACCTAATAAGAAAACTACACATGATAAGACTATTACATATAATAATAAGAAATAGCACATATTGGTAAATGCACTGGTAACTGCACAATGTTGCACATGGTAGACTATTGCGCATAATAATAAGATAACAATGTACATAATGATAATGATTTAAACCCAATAAGAAACCGCACAACAAAGTAGCATCAGGTTATTGCACAGATTATTGTGTGGATGTGTGGCAGAGGGAGGAGTTATAGAGTCTGATGGCACCGACTTTGGCCTTCATGCACAGAAGCTGGCTTAACACCAAGCTGTAAAGTGATGGTTCAAAAATCAAATTTACACAATGGAATATAACAGTCAAGACATGCTAAGTATTTGGCATTTGCTTCATTAGTTTTGCACTGGAACTACAAGGCAAACGTAGCGAAACATTTATGGAAGCGTAATTAGCATTGTGAAAACAGCATGCCTAAATTCTCCCATTTCATGTCAAATTGCTTAATAATCTCAATTAGCCTTTTTTTTTTTTTTAGGACCCACTAGTGCATTAGCCATCCATTAGCGAGGACTCCCTCAATCACGCAGTACCACCAACTCTGGGAAGGTGAAGGCGAACATGAGCTTTTTCCAAGTCACAAGAGACCAGCCAACCCATCTTTTCAAACTGCTGCTTATGTGACGTCAGTGGACAGTATAATGCACTTGGAGGAGAACATCGACTGCCAATTCGGTTATGTTAACAGATGTCTGCACAGGCCAGTTTCATGCGAGGTAATGGGGGAAGGGAGAGCCTTCCTACCCACCCAGTGAGAGCAAAGCCTCTTAGACTTCTGGACACAAATGGCTGTGGCATCACTCGTGATCCCCCAATGAAAGAGCCAACGCTGTGCCACTGATGTGGTTTCTAACACTGTGTGTATTCATACACTAAAAGGACTAAAACGGACAAAACTACACAGCGTAGCTAAAACCAAAAGCAACCTTGAGGCTTGAAGTTTGCCACAGCCTGCATGCCTGACTTGGTACTTGTAGCTGCTTGCTCATATGGGAGGATATATGAAGTCTTAACTAAAGCTATGTATGGTGTGTGACCACCGTTAATGTCCGGTAGCAGCATCAGAAAAGGCCTAGTGCTTCTCCGGGGGAGGAAATCAGTGACGCATTTCTCTTCCTGAATAGGAGAGGAAGGGACAGCAATTATCTGCATGCTTCCATTCTATGTCTATTAACCATTGTCTCTGAGGATACACATTAAATGGTTCAGATTTGTTTCAGCCACGGCCTTCAGCTTCTCATGTGAACAGAGCGACACACCGAGAAGCCAAAGACTCATCTTCCACAAGCCTGAATCGATGACCAGGTGGTACCAGCTGTACCATCACACACATTAGAAGATGCCCATTAGGCTGTTGTCCTCACAGGTCTGTGGGAAAAAGAGAGAGTTAGAAATAACATCTTGTAGCATAATTGGATTAACACCCAGATGGGTTTTCAACATGGTGCTCAACTGTACGCTGAGAGTTTTGGCAGTCGTCAGTAAATGAGAGAACATAATCAGAGAGCAGATGGTAGGAGACGTGCCATGCACAGTATGGTGCTGAACAACACCCTAACCCTGAGTGCCTGTCATGGAGAACCAAAAACAGTGTGAAATCAATACATTCTTAGCAAACCAGTGAACCCAGTGTCAAGAATTGTGTAAAAACCTGTTTGTATTATGACATTCATTCAGTTCGACTGTTGATGAAAACCTTCTCATTCCTTCTCCTCACATCCTCTCACTCCTCACAGCCACTGTTTGAGAGAGGTATGAAAAGCAGTTCCCCCAGACTGCTGAGCTACAAAATCAATAATTGCAATAAATACAGACAGTAAACTACACAGTAATATGCCCAATAAATTATGCAAACTTTAAGTACGGCTTAATGTTTGCATAATTTATTGCGTATTGTCGATACTGTCAAGACAACTGAAATTAAACAATAGAGACATCCTGACATTTCCTTTTGAGAATCAGTCTTTACATAAACAGGGTGCTTTCTTTACACAATGATTTCTTTACTCAGTAATCTCATTCTACAGTTGAACACAAAGGTTTGGGCACCCCTAGTCAAATTACCCATCCTCTACAGATCAAACAGGACATTTTTTAATGTGCAGTTACTGCTTATATGAATGCAACATACTGAGGGAAAATGTGGCCTCTACAAACATTTGTCACATGTTACAGTTTGTCCATTGTGTTCAATTATAAAAATGTGTTTGGTTGCCGTCCAAAAAAGTCTCGGCCTTTTCATACTCCATCTGAAAATAACACCTCCTCTTTAGATTGTGACAATTCTTTGATGAAAAGACCATTAGAAATGCACGAAAATTACAAAAAAGAAAGAACTTCATAATGCAAAGGTTCCAAAAATGATTTTTATATGCTCTCATTATCCAAAAATGATTTTTATAAACTCTCATTTCAAAAATGGCAACTTTACAGGCGAGAGAAAAGCAGTCTTGACTTTGGATGTAAGTTTATGCAAAAAGATTTTTATTTTAGTCAAGCAGCTGTTGGTCCATTCGCCATGAACTTTTGACACATTGTAACGAACAGCTGGTATTTTCAAATTCAGTCAAAAATAACACAAAGACAAAAATAGAGATTTGAGGTTTTGTTCTAACAGAAGCAGACGTTTAAATGATCGGTATCAGGACGTTCGTCTTTTTATTACTTGGCATTAAAAAGAAAATCTGCCACTCCAACAGAACAATAGACAATATTATTGAGAAAACAGATGTACAGACCATAACAGCAGTAACTGTTGTGTTGCCATTAGTACAACCACGGCCTTGAGAGACTGTCATCCCACTGTTTCTGCAGCATTTTCAGTTTTAAGTGCTAAGAAAGCAGGTGTTACTGAGTGACGCCGCTATGAAAATGTTCATGTATTGGTCTAAGAAGCCTGAAATCATTACTTTTCCAGAAAAAATGAAGTCGTGCCTGTTGTAATGTTTACAAGAGAGGTACAGAATTCATCCGTCAGTTTAGTGAACTCTTAAAATGACATCAGCGTTTAGGAATGCCTCACCCTGGCATGAAAGAAAATATTAACTGAAAACACACTTCAGTCTCTGAACTCCTCGAAGTCTCTCATTACACTTTAACCAAGTTTGGCCATTAGATCATCTGCAGTACATCATTGTGGTTTTTCTGCCAAATGCTTTCTGAGATTATCGCTGCTTTAACATGCATTAAGAACAGCTACAGAAGATCTGGTCCCACAGCGTCTCGCACACTGTTAAACATTTAGCTCAGTGTTTCTGTGTTTGGTACTTTCCAAGAAACCAGTTTTGTTTGGTTTTGTTTTGTTTGGAGGACGTTTTCTGTTTTCAGAGTGAGGGGCGAGAGCGTCTTATTGTCAGATGTTTGTTCCACACGCCCAGCCTGACGGCGTGGAGACGTGTGTTCTGTAGAATGTGATACAGTGCATGCATTGAAAACATGTGAGAAAGTCAGTGATATTAAGTCTTGGGTGTCATAGCGTGCAAATGACTGCCTGTATCATTACACTCCTGCTGTAATCGTGTACACAAACAGGAGCAACATCAGGCTGTTTCTCTAAGAAAACACATTCCAGGGCACCTTTGATATTAATGACGGAGAAATCGAATTCTGGCCACAGCTATGGCATTGTTCTTCGCTGGGTAGGAGTAAAAATAACAAGCATTGTGTGCTTGGGTGGGTGTGTGTTTGTGTGTGTGTGTTCTCTTTGCTACATGTGGCCATTATTATTATTATTATTATTGTTGTTGTTACTGTTACTACAACTATTGTTATTATTATTAAACTTGTTAACAAGCCATTATTATTATTATTATTATTATTGTTGTTGTTGTTGTTGTTATTATTATTATTATCATCACCATTATTACCACCATCATTGTTATCATCATTATTGTTCTTAATAATAATCATAATAAATAATATTAATAATAAATAATTAGTTCACAGAGAGTACAGAGATCATTATTAATATGTCACTACAGTAAGCTTCTAAATAACAAAAAGCCGCTAAAATTTATTATAATTAAAAGTAATCTTTGCTTTCGAAGGTTCAGTTGAGCACAGCAGCAAATATCTATCCAAAACTGAGAACTTCCATACTATATAACGTGCCAAAATTGTCCAAATTCAATAGTACAGAGCATACACAAAGCATAACACCACTGGTGAGACAAAACCTTGTACCTCCATTATGGTAACTTTACAGGACAGTGAAAATACTCTTTAACTCTGAATGAAAGTTAATGGGACAAGATTGTTTTGTAAGTTTGGACCATTTGTACCGGTCCATTCATAATGGAATTTTAACACAGTGTAGAGAACAACTGGCTACGTATAGTGTAGTATGTGGTTTTGGCCCAGTCACACAAAAAGCAAAAGAATTACTACACAAACCAAGGAATACAAACTTGTATGTGCGTGTGTGTGTGTGTGTGTGTGTGTTTGTGTGTGTATGTGTGTTTGTGTGTGTGTGTGTCTGCGTGTTCACCACATGCTGCGATTACACAGGAAATGATTTAGTGCCAAAATATCACTGTGCCACCTTTCCACAAAAGGATTGTCCTTGATAGCAGCACCACAGGGCAGGAAAATCCCAACATTAACTTACTATCCTAACATTCTTTATATTTGTCCATGGAAAACATCGTCATCAGCGTATCATAATCATTATCATGACCTTGTGTTATGTATCGTTATCATAAACGGGGGCGGCCCATCAGCACCGTGTGCCAGCTACAATAAGCACAAACGCAAAAGGACAGCCAAAGACTGATAAGCCAGGCTACACCAACCTGGTCAAGGTCACCTTCACATGCTCACTTGCATGCTGGGCGTCCTGGCTGCACTCTTAAAAAATAAAGGTTCTTGAATGGTTCTATCCTTGGATATAGAGTAAAACAGAACATATTTTAAATTGGTTTACATTATGTGTAGCTTTTTTACCATTTAGAAGACTACATGCTCCTTTTGGCCTTTCCATGTTTTGTCCCTGTAAGTTTTTCATCTAGTTTTGCCCTCCTCCACTAACAGTAATCCCCAAGAATCCTGTGACCCTCATCGTAATGAGAATGGACCTTTAGGCTGTTATCACCTATTCATTCTGTTATCAAGTCAAGGGCCCAAGCCCGCATGTAATAAGCGGCGGCATTGGCTGAGCCAGATTGACGTGTTTGCTCAAGCTCTGCTTCTACGGTGGAACGCGAGCCCTGCCGTTGCCCTTCAGCCTGAAACCCAACACCTGCGCCGCTTTTATGGGATGTTGATGAATAGCTGGAAAACGCGGGGTTCCCACCGACACACAAAACCGCTTTTATTTGTCCAGCTGTGAAACAAGTCTCCACTACAGAGGGATATTGTGGGGAGGAAAAAAAAAGACAAGAACCTGTGGTGAGGGCGGCAGTGGGGGCGGGGGGCAGGAAAAAAAAAAGTTTCATATTTTTGGTCTCATATTGGTTTCATAGTAAAAGTAGGTTAAGAGAGAAGCGCTTAGCGAAAGGTCAAAACTTTGGAATGTATGATAATTAAATTTGAGCTTTAGTTGTGCAGAGGAGGAAAGAAGCCTGCAGCAGAGTAAAACATCTCAGAAAGGAGTGATTATCATTTAAAATGGGAACGCTATCAGTGAATACTCCATCATCTACACTTTTTTCATGAAGAAAAAAAAGGTTCACTAATGACCTTTGTGCGGTTTTATGCACCAAAAACAATCATAATTCACTTTCCCTGACCTTCTTCTAACATCTCGTTATTACTTAGACAGGCTGTTTTTGTTACTGTGCCTTTAAGACTTTTTGTTCATGTCTGTATGACCTCTGGTTAGCTGTCTTGTGCGTATGGTGCCTTGTCTAAAAGGTAGTCTGGGCTTGAATACACCTTATAACTTCAGTTTGAATGGGTGGAGCTGAACTAATGCAGGCTGAATAGACAGGTATATGTAAATGCTTTGGTTTTGTGACATCACAAAAACTGAATGTAATATGGACTGTTTTTACAGCTTGTTTTGCCATGTGAGCTCTATGGACTGGAAAGTAAATGGCATGTAAGCTTTAAAAGTCTTTATATACTGTATGGAACTCATTTACTTTTGAGTTTACATACATGTGACTGTTTATTTGAGGTAGTTTCTAGAATATGACTCATTATTTGTTGAATGCTTGATTTTAATATTGATTTCACTTTTTAAAGATGCAAAACACTGGTTAGAATCCACATAGCTATTGGATGGAATGCTGTGGAATCTTTTAAAATGATTTTCTCGGTTTTGACTTCATTTCTGAAGTTCCCCTGAAGCTATGAGGCTTATGAACCTAACAGATAATAGAATCATATATCCCACCAATTAGAAACATGCGAACCATGATTATGTTAGACAACTAACAAAATCTCAGGTCACTTAGATTAAGCAATGCTTGGCCCATTACGGCTCTGTAAAGAATTTATATTTTATTACTCTACCTGACATTACAGTGGTCTCTGCACAGGTTAATTAAACTTGGAACATTGCAGTTCCTGGGATGTGAGCCAGTTACCTCTGGCCAAACCCTGTACCGCAGGCTAATCATCCTTGCCAGACAGCCAAGAATCCTGAGGAACAATTCAGAAAGCAAAAACACTTTTGTGTGTTAATATGAATGCATGCAGAACCACAAAATTGCACTCAAAAAACATTAAAAATTGTTCTCTGAAGAGTCTAATCAGCATGTCAGAATGAATTAAGCTATCCACACTAGAGCCATTAGCATCTGCGGTCATTTGGAAATGACATCACTACATTCTCTATACTGTCCCAACACTACACTACACCACACATTGTCATTGGATATGCTCTGGAGCTAATCTAGTGAAGGACACCAGCTGATGATATTTGAGGCATGCAGTGCCTGAATGTTTCAAGTCAGGTCAAATCAAGTAGGTGTTTATTGCCACTTCAGCCAACTACACAGTACGCAGTAAAGCAAAACGACGCTCCTTAAGGACCATCCTGCAACACAAAGACAACCTAAGACTACACAAGTGCAGATATGTCAAAACAATGTGCAAGATTTTAAAACAAAGTACAAAAATACAATATAATACAATGATATAGGACAGCACAGCACACAGTGCAGTGGACAAGAAGCAGAAACAGTACTGAGAGTGAATACAGTATTGTGATAGATGGTGTACTCTAGCAGCAAGTAATTAAATGTGCAAAAATGCAGGATTTATGGGGTATGGAGTAACAATAATTAATACAACACGATAAAAGAAACATAACCCTATATAAATAAGGGAATGATACAGTGTGAATTTGTTTGTTGTGGGGAGGGGGGGGTGGGGGTGGGGGGTGGCATTTCAAGTGTGATTCTCATTTGTGGGTGAACAGTTTAAGTGAGTGTGTGTGTGTGTGTGTTAAGGTGAGAGAACAGTTCTGAATCAGTTCTGATGCAGGAGTCCTCTCATGACAGTGAAGGCCCATATTCTATGAAACCTTTTTCCAGACAGTAGGAAGGAAAACCGAGTGTGGACAGGGTGAGTGGGGTCTTTCACCATGCTGGTGACTTTGTGGATGCAGTGTATAGTGTAGATGTTTGTGACGGAGGGAAGAGAGACCCCACTGATCTTTTCAGCTGTTCTCACTATCCTCTATAGGGTCTTGCAATCCAAAACAGTATAATTTCCAAACGAGGTTCCAAATGCTCTATGCAGTCACTCTGTAAAACATGGTGAGGATTGGGGGTGGGCTGAGCTCTCTTCACTCTCCTCAGGGAGTAGAGATACTAATGGGCCTCTTTGATAATGTAGCTGGTGTTGAGAGTCCACATGAGGTTCTCTGTGATGTGAACACCAAGGAACTCAGCGCTTAGGACAGTCTCAACCGAGAAGCAGTTGATGTCCAACAGAGAATGATTACAGCATGTGCTCCTGAAGTCAGAAATCATCTCTTTTGTTTTGTCCATATTAAAAGACAGTGTTGGTTCTGCATCAGCCTGGGGGGACGCTGTGCTCACTGTGGTGGTGCTGGAGACAGTGCTCCTGGTATCCTGTTGCACAGAGAGGTATTCAGACCCACCAGGTTAGAGAGAGTCATAGAGGTTTAAGCATCTAAGCAATGCCAGAGCCGAAAGGACCTGCTATTGAAATGAATGTTGCGATCATGGAAGACATAGCAATGCTTGTAAGTACACAAACAGGCACAAATGGTAAACCTAAGCTTCCTCCCTCCCCTTGTCCTTTGTCACTGATGGTATTTCCTTTATATACGCAACTTGGAGGCTTTTCGTCCCATTAAAATAAACACACTGTGTTTTTCGCCACACCCCAAGTGATGCTGCTGCTTGTGTGGTTATTATTTTTGTGAGTGTGTGTGTGTGTGTGTGTGTGTGTGTGTGTGTGTGTGTGAGTGAGAGAGAGAGAGAGAGAGAGAGAGACAGAGAGAAAGAGAAAACACACAGTAAGTTACAGGAAATAAGGAGCAAAACCATGCATACATGTAATCCCTAATTTGTGAGAATTAACATACCTAGTATAGTCACTGAGTATGAGGAATTTACACTGGCTTTATATCCTTCTCCTACCATATAAAATGTCTTTACTGTCAAAGAAATGGCAAAGAAAAAACAATTAAATCACAATTTAATCAAAAGGAGCTATCGTCAAGACATGTCTGAACCAAGATATATCCGAAGTTTGCTACCTTAAATGCACACTGCTGCTCTGATGCTTATACCTCACTTTCCATCATGCTAACTGCATGAATAAAAATCATTACACACGTATTCAAAATGTGGTATGCTGTTCATAAAAATTGTCCCAAAATATTTGGAGCAAAAATTGTCTATAAAGATCTGAACCAAAAATGCATATAAAAATGTCAAAATAACAGCAGAAAATGTCAGGGGGGCTGCTACTACTGGGAGTAGTAGTAGTTTTATAAATAACTATACAGTGCCAGAAACCACATCAACATGCATTTTTGAGATTACTTAACAATTTGATGTGGTTTGAGTGATGCTAATTGGTAGGATAGGAGTTCTTATTACTCGCTAACTACATTAGCCCTGTAGCCCAATGCAAAACTGATGAGGCTAAACTTTACAATCAAAAATAAGAAAACTTAAATGTCCCCGGAGGAAATATTGCTTAAATTGCTTAGACACCAAGGACAAGGAAAAAAATATTTTTTGCTGAACTATCCATTTGAATATTCAAATAACTCATATCTTCTGGACCATAAGTCTATAGGACTATGACACTGAACTACTGCATCTCCATGTCTCTTCAGGAAATGTAAAGCTGTGTTGACCAACTGTAACACAGACCCCCTCCTCTTCCGCTGGATGCTGAGATGCCCTCTGTTGCAGCGCTCTGTTCTCCACTGCATGGCCTTTGTCTGGCCTCTCTGATGACTGTAAATCATCTCGTGGCCAACCAAGTTTACTGCGGGGAGAAAAGGGCCCCTTTTCAAAGCCCCCTTTTGTATTCCTCTTTCTTTCTCCTCCACGCCCAGTCCACACTCCCTCCCCCCACTCCTTTTTTTTCTTCTGCCTTGTTCCGGCCCACATATCACAAAAAAAATGGCAGTTTCAGGTCAGGTCATGTAAAACGAGCATGCATCAGTTTCTTTTTTGTCTTGGCAGAGAATACAGAAGGGCCAGGCTACGGCTGCATTTGGGAGATAATTGGCCTTAAAACTGTGAGTGCTGAGGGTCCTGATTTTTTAAAACTGAGGACTGGTGCAGTAGAATGTAGTTCTATACAAGCTTTCAGGATAGCTAGGCCTTTCAGCATGATGGCCCACGGAGATGTGCTTCAAAAGGCCAATCAGAGCACTGCACTGATTTGCACGCAATTACTGCACTGCTGTATGGAGATGTTACAAAATCAGTCAAGAGTCATCCCTCTCATTTTGGGTAATGCAGAGCATCCTTCAACACAGGCATCACAGTCCTGTTAACATACACAATATGCAGTCTGCATTTAAAAATAAAAGCACCAAAAAGTTAAGTCAAGTTTATTTGTATTTTCATACTTATCATACTCAAATGTCACTGTGCTTTACAGGAATAGAATATTTTTTAAAAATTAGGAAACATAAAAATAGTAAAAATAGATCAGGGGCCTACTTTGGTCAGGGGACCTTGACATAGAATAAGATCACCCTAAAACAGTGATTTTCAATCACAGCCTTGGGGACCAACTGTACTGCGCATTTTTAGGTTCAGCACTCCTGAACCAGCTTATGAAGAGCTTAGTAATGACCTCATAAGCTGGATCAGATGTGCTGGGGAGGTGAATAGCAGAAACTGTGCAGGGCAATTCGTCCCCAGTCCTGGGATTGTAAAGGTTCTCGAACTGGTCCTCAGGGACCCCCAGGTGGTCCTCATTTTTGCTCGATTCCAAATCCTGGGATATATGAAAAGAGTAAAAATATAGACTGATGGTCCCAGTTGGAGAAACACTGCTTGTAAGAAACATTTTTCTAAACTAAATGTCTGAATGTGAAGGACCTTTTCTAAAAGATAAGGTTCTATATCGGTTCTATATTCTATATCCGTTCTTCCTGGAATTGTGCATCTAAATGACAAGAGGAACCTTTACTTTTAAGAATGTTCTTTTGTTTCACTCTATACTTGTATGTGATTGGGGTGAAGCTCTTCTTAATCTCGATCTAAAATCAGTTCTGCACTTATGCTGGATTCCTCTCCAGTATTCAGCACAACTGGAACTATCAATTCATCAGGCCATGTAGGTCATAAAGTAGAAACGGATCATTTTTTGCTTTGTGACTGAGCAGTTCACCCAGAGCCGTGCAGAGACATTTAGAGGGGCAGATGTTTGGCAAACATTTTGTGGAGGGGTGGTGATCCACAAAAAGGACACTCAGCGCCCACACATGCCTGTGTTCACCTGTTTTCAAAACAGAACTAAAAAAAAATTGCAAGTCATGCACCCAACCCTGCAGCGGTGATTCTATAGCACTGGACATGTTGCGCAACTAGCAATCGCATGTGTTATTTTATAAAACACACATTGTCACGCATGTTATTTAAGCCTGTGTTAACAAGCCCACGAACAAGCAGAGTTAGCGTCTCACAGCTGCACACAAAGGAGCCAGGGCTCATCAATTAAAGGCTTGACTCAATCAGTCAAGCCCTAGAAAAGGCAACAAGGGCCCAGGTGAGCAGGTCGAACGAGGAGGGGGCGATGAGGGCTTCGGTGGGAGTGAGGCACACAAAAGAAAATAAGAATCTCTCCCTTGATTTGTTTGCCAAGTGGAGCAGTTGGGTTCAGCCAAATCCTCAGTAATTCCATTAACTTGAACCCCACCGTGTCTCCAACTGAATTAACAAAGTGGAAGAAAAGGAAAGGCTGGCAGAAACACAGGCACTTGGGGGAGGGCTGAGATAACGCTGAATAGCAAGAGCCTCTTCGCTCTTTCAGTCAAGAAATCTACTCCTAATGAGTAATGAGCTATCAAAGATTGGCAAGGAAAGTCCGCTAACCTACAAATGTGAACATTTGTCAGACGTCTGGTGGGATGGTACTGTTCCAACTCTTGATAAAGTTGAGCAGCAGCGTTTCCTCACTCCAGGCCTGATTAACAAGGCTGTTTCTGAGAAGCCCGGCTGCTGTGTGTGCATAAGCAGTGATTCTTGAGCTGTGGGAAGTTAGCCATTCGGACTGGACGTCTAAGTGCTGTATGGATTATGAAGAGCTGTAGTGACACTTTAACTTTTATAGCGTAGTAAATGTTTAGCCCTCTTTAGAGACAAGGTCAGGGATTGGTTTGTCTCACCATAGCTGCTATTTTCACACCAGAAAATTGTCAGCATGTTCAATGATTTACCTTAAGCTTTTATGAAGCTAGGACCCCGCAGTTCCGTTTGCTTTAAGGTTAGAAAACCAGATAGTCCTTTTTTAGAGTTAAAGAGTTTACTGTAGAAAGTAAACACTGTTATATTTTCAAAAATAACATTCATTCCCCGGTCCATACAGCCCATTCATGGAAACAAAGCCGCCAGAACAGCCCGTTTTGAATTCACTTTTGTCACAAAAAAGACACTTTTACATATATCTGCCCATTCAGCCTACAACAGTTTACCCCAACCACTTGTTGTGGTTTAGTCTGTACTACTAAAGGTGCAATACAGAGCGGTCAATCAGAAGCAAGTCTTAAGGGTAAAAAAAGTCATGTAAAACATGAAACCACAAGAACATCATACGCGGACATTGGTGAAAGAAGCAAAATAAGAGAAAGCAACTAAACAGCTTGTTTAATTCTAAAGGATAAAGAGATGTAGGATAATGCTTATAGGAAAATTATGATTGTGTTTTAGGTACATAAAACCTTATGAATGTCACCCGTGTAAAGTAAAATATGAGAAAAATGTCGGATATGGGCCCTTAAAAAGATCTCAAATTTGATATTTCTTTAAACTTCAAATTTCTCTCTCAAGTTTTGTAGCACTCCGCTTTTGCTCTGAAAGAAGTGACACATTTATTTGACAAATGTGTACATAATTCACAGTTAGTCTTTTCGTTTGCTGCCGTTTGTGAATCATGGTGTTGATGTGACACATTTATTCATGTGGTTTGATTTACACATGCCGTAAACTAAACCACCTCTTTTCAGTGGAGCTGACTGAAAGTAATGGCACCTTCTTGGAGGTCATGACCATAAACACTCTGTCCTTAGAAATTCGTGCTTAGTATCACGGCAAAGACAAATGGCAAAAAAAGCTTATTGTCCCTCTACAGATTTATGATGATTATCATGTTTTTGCGCCAGCTGTAATAACTCCCTTGTCAAGGCCTTGTTTAACTTTACGCTCAAACAGCGAACCCACTGTAAACACGGCCTTGATCTTGCCCTCTGCACTAATATGTCCGTGTGCAGATAAGAGAGAGGTGTAGAAGGACAAGTTAACGTCCGTCCAGGGGGGTCAGAGAAGAGGATGCACGCTGCCCTGTCCAGCCAGTCTATCCAGCAGCAGGACTTCCTGTCTGAGCGCTTCCTGCTCAGGAGCTTGCCCCAGTCCACTTGGCAGTCATTTTGGAACCGTTTCTTGTGATGGCCATCCAAAATCACCCCAGCAGTGCTGGCATGCTTACATACTATTTCAAGGGAAGCTTACAGTGGAACAATCGCGGGGTTCCCATAGTTAATTTTCATGGGAAACAGCACACAGACAAAGCGTTTGAAATGTGTTATTGTATACAAAATGCAAATTTTTGAAGTCATGGGGCTAAAACATATTGGCTTGGTAGATCTTGACTGATTGTATTTAATAAGACCATAACCAGAAAGGCAATTGGTATTTATATTGTCTATTTATGAGTCTAAGAGGAAAAGCATTCACTGTTGAAGTCAGACACAGGTGTGTGTGTGTGTGTGTGCGTGTGTGTGTGTGTGTTAGAGATGGCATTGAGAGGATAGCAGGTATCATTACTGGCCAATGTCAACAGAAAATGCTGGATCAGATATCCTACAGCCATAAGAATATATCCAATATAACAATGTAGATATTAAATTTTTAAATTGGTAATGATCCTTTACTCTTTACTCTACTCTTTAGACCTTTAAAAAGTTCTTTACACTCACATGTCACTTTAATACAAACATTTTAGGGTTCTAACGCTCAACAAATCCTTTGTGGCACCTTTTTTAAATGAATGGGGAAAAAGAATAAATCCAATTTAGTCCATTAACAAGCCTAGCCTGAAATAACACAGACTCACATGTCATTTGTTGTTGGCTGGATATTCTTCCTTTGGGGTAGTAGAGTGTTTGAGTGGTGTTTTGCTTCCATCTTTTTTTTTACCTGTTGAATTTAAAGAATAAATCGCTATGGACTGATAGATCAGTATAAACTGGTACTCAATATGGAAATCAATATCCATATCAGGAAAAAGTGGCATTATGTGCTCTTGAATACAACTGTTCAGTAATTTAAAACTAATGTGACTGCAGCTAGACCTATATCATAATTTAAATATGCTAAAAATGGTAAACTGCACAGGTCAGCTCAGACTCTGGATTTAGGGAAGTTGCTGTGTGATATGTGAAATGTACTGTACAGATACATTTGTAATGAATTCAATAGAAATTTCAAATAATTTATAGTAAACTATAGAAAAATGTGTCAGATTGCGTAATGAAGCTGTAAATGATTCTAAACCGTTTAACATCAAAAGAAAAAAATCACATCCAGAAATCAAATTTCAAAAAGGGGAAATCAAATCTCAAAGCAGTGATGACTCAAATTGTATTACTGTCATCACTGAATATTACTGTATAATATTCATCACGTAATAAATTCCTGTTCCCAAAAAACATAAAAACATCTAAGAGTAGAATCATTATTATTGTGTGTAGTGTGTATACAT
>JBBPCZ010000037.1:4271086-4289002 GCA_037974445.1 Brycinus macrolepidotus
CTCCCAACACACTCAGAGTCTCTCCTCAGCATCCTTCTCCCAACACACTCAGAGTCTCTCCTCAGCACACGTCCAAAGAAGCGGAATCTGGCCTCTCTGACTTTTCCTCCAAAAGGTCCAACTCGAGCAGTCCCTCTAATAAACTCATTCCTGATCCTGTCCATCCTCGTCACTTCCTTTGCAGATCTTAATATTTTCAACTCTGCCACCTTCACCTCTGTTTCCTGTCTTTTTGTCAGTGCCACGAGCTCCAAATCATCAAACCATACAACATAGCTGCTCTCATTACCGTCTTGTACACCTTCCCTTTCACTCTCGCTGGTACCTGCCTGTCACAAATTTAAAAAATGGCCATATATTTTAAAAATCACAAGCCATGGAGCGTCCCTGTAATTAAGATAAAATAAGAGAATGTAATACAGTGAATTTCAGATCAGACTCTGGATTAGCGTTGATGTCAGTGATTGAATTATGCAGAAATTTTGAAATGTTGGTGGAGTTCCCCTTTACCTCCAGCGTCTCGGATTTAGCCGCACAATGAAAAACCCAGCCGCTGCGCATGCGCAGTGCGCGCCTCTACATCCCCATTCACACGCACGTCGTTCACGGCCAGAGCGGCTGGAGATGGATGCGTAGAATTTTTCACTAAAGACACCTGTAGACTGTTTTTTTCTTCTCCTTCTCTATCTCTTTGTACACATTTCTCTCCGTCTCTCTTTTTTCTCCCTCTCCCTCTCTCTCTCTCTCTCTCCTTTTTCACTCTGAGTTCCACCAGAGCCAGAGGAGGACCAGCCACATACACATACACACACCATGTCTTAGTCTTCAGTGGCTCTAGTCTCTGCATGGGTCTCTATTTCTCCCCACCCTGCTGCTCTGCTGTGTCATGGACTTCACCTCATCCTCTGTGTTTGACCAGCACAAAGGTAAGAATGATGGGGGTGGGGGTTTGGGGGTCTGGGTGGGAGGCGTATGGATGCTGCTGTTGCCATGGTGATGCCCAGTTCTGAGTACCAGCTAATGCTTTTTCAGCGTGATGCTGGTCGTGGCTTTCCAATGGAGGACAACATGTGTGTAGGCTCTACAGTGCTGATGGTCATTAATCATAGGGCTGGGTGGTCTTCAGAAACACCTGAAACAGCCTGGTTCAGAGGAGATACCTGGAAGGATCTGCAGGGTTGGAGGGGACATGCAGGCTGGGGGTTGTTTTGGGGCATCCAGCAGTGATGTGAATAATGGGTGCTTGAAGTGGTAGATAGTAGGCAGTTTTTCCGTGTTTATGTTAGATCAGTGATGCGCCGGTCATCCTGAATGATTTGTCAGTGATCGCCAATCTCAGAAATGACACGAAAATGAAGACATATGTAGCTTCTGATTGATGTAATCTGCTGTTCTTCTGACTCTGTCTTGCAGCTGTATGGTATTGTAGATTGGCACAGTAGCAGATGCAGGCTGTTTGCAAAAATATGCCCTATTTTTGACTGCATAGAGAGTCAAATCAGACTCAAAACAGACAGATGTTTTTTTGCAATGGTGGTGATAGGAACCAGATGTCTGAAGCATTAAATGCCTCTAAAAGCTCCCTCAGAGAAATGGTTTACAATTACACTATCTGACGTCTGGGATGCTGGTTTACCATACGCCTATTTTAACATTAGTCTTACATTTAAAACTCAGCAGACATCCGTAAGATCAGTGGTTTAATATTTGTGATGTAGGTTCTACTCACCACCATTGTGAAGAAACATCTGTTTGTTTTGTATCTGAGTTGACTCTCTCTAAGGCACCATTTTGCATCAAACCACTCAGAATAGCTTTGATTCCATCTCAACTATCAAATTATGCCGAAAGTTTGAACACAACTTGTTTTTCTTCATCTATGATTTGCCCCCAAAACTTTGCCCTCGCAGTTTTTTCACTTCAAACCAGAGGTGATGACCTCAGTTCCCAGAGGGACACAGCCCAGTAGAGATTAGTGTTATCCCTCTTCTGATGCTGTGCATTTAGCTCTTGTAGACTGTGCTAATGAGCTGAACTGCAGTGCTGTGAGTCTGACACCACTGCGTTAAGGTTCCTACTGATCTGTCTTTCTCCCTCTGTCGCTGTCAGACTGTGCTGAGGAGGTCGACTTAAATGTGGTGTTCCAAGCAGCGGCCACAGGAGATGTCAACACTCTGACAGCCACGATACGTGAGGACCCGTCCATCCTGGAGTGCTGTGATGGTGAAGGCATGTACAGTTTACCCCAATGCTCTGTTTCATTCACTTCTCATTCCTTTAAGGACTATTATGCAATTGTTCATTACAACATATGGGGAAAGCTATATTTTGCTTTAGCCAGAGTGGTCAGATAGATCTTATTCAAAACGCAGCATGATGCTACACTCACCAGCCACATTAGAAACACTTACTTGGTACTTTTACTCACTGGCCGCTTAAGTGACCACTTACCACAATGTATCCCTAGATGGATGTAATACTACAGACTGTTGCCCAATTGTTGTCATGCACAGTTTATCAGCTCATCACTGGTCAATTTCTGTTTTCAGGAATGCTGTTTATCAGATAATGATGTTTATCAGAAATAAGTAGTTGCTGGTTTTTTGAACATGTCAATGTCACTGCTAGTTGATCAGTATCACTGCTAGGTTGAGAGAGGTTCACCACCCAAAAATACCCGGGTAAAACTGACTGTGATCAGAAACTGATCTTCACTGCCAATTTACACTAGTGTTCAAATGTTTGGAATTTGCTGTTTTAAATAATATAAAACCAATTTGGTTGCAGACAAAAGATGAGTCAAGTTCTGTACATCTTCACAGGATTCAGATCATCAGTAGGGTACTAGGAAACTGTAAGTAAAATTTAAGATACATGTGTCCAGAATAATCTGCAGAGCCATGGAAGATCTGAAAATGCCTGAGACAAATGTAGAGTATCCATCAATCACAAGGCACATAACTTGACCAAGACAAAGTCAACTTATTACACAACTCAACATGAGGACAGTTTACCAGACTTACACCTCTTAATTCTCCTAATTCACCCATTTCAGTTCTGTATCACAACATGATAAACAATATAGATACTTTTGCTTAATTTCCCCACCAGCTGGGACTGTTTTCATCACACAGACCCACCAGTTACTTCCTCTTCTTGAGCCCCAGCATTCAGTCTAACTGTCCTGTTCGAGAACGCAAACACCAAATAGAGATGAGTTCAGTTTTTTAAATATAAAGATATCAGAGCTCATTTTAGACGCAAACGGCTTTAAACTAAACCAACCCAACATAAGGACGTGATTTGGCATATTATTAAAAAGCCAACAGGCAGCTCCTCTGATATAAGGCTTTAATATCAGAGTTAGGCTTTATGTTAACTTGTTAAAGCTGCAGGAGGTAACCTGTATAAAAATAACTTTTTGTCTAAATATTTGCTAAAACTGTCACTGTGTCCCGGATAGGGCTGCACAATATATCGTCTGTTAATCATTGTCCTGATATCAGCCTCTGCAAATGAGCCTCTGACTGGTGAGTCACTGGTTGTTCTGATAAATCAAGGTCTTCATGTAATCCAACAAAAGCCTAATTTTTAACCATTAAAGATGTTGGCAAATCGGTCCATTAATCAGTTAAACTGCTGGAGCCAGAATAACTAGATATATTTAAATGTGTTGGTTTTGTGATATCACAAAACTATGATTTGAAAACAGGTTGTTTTTATAGCTTAGTTTCCAGTTATGGACTATATAGATGAGGGGAGGGCATGCATCATTTGAAACAATGTTTACAGACTTTTTAATTCCAGAAAAGTGATGATATGGGCCCCTTAATATCTTATCATCGCAATGGCAATGTGTAGCAGTAAAACTGATTTGTTGCCTGTATCGTGCAGCCCTAGTGGTCACAGTAGTACATGAGACACATAATCTGTGGAAAAAAAAATCAGTCTTCTCTGGCTCATATGTAGAGTATATCCCCTACATATGCCCTCACACGGTCAAGCTCAATATCTTCAATGAGTTGCTTTAAGAACCACCAGCAATGAAAAAACTGCCAATCCTTCCTTTGTCAACAACAGCCTACATGACAGAGACAAGTAAATAGTAGAAGACCAAGGAAGAAAAGCAAGAGAAAAACACAGAACAAGAACTAGTCCAAGATAGAACAAGGGTAAACATTGGATCAGCTTTGCAGAGGTGGAGGGAGCTATGGGACCTGAAAGGGTTCAAGAATTTAACCACATTTCTGTTTGACCAAGTTTCTAGCTGAAGTATAATCAGGTGAAAAGTGTAAAGCATGTTATATCTGTCTGTGTAGAGTTTAATTAATGTTTCCAATGAATAAAAAAAATGGATAGAAATTCTGTATACTGTGCATGGTCGCCTCCTCTGCAGGCCAGGGCTTTGGAGGCACGACTGAAGTGCAGGGAGGATCTGGACGTTGTACAGATTTTCAAGTGAAAAACAAGACCACTCTCTTCTCAATTGTACCAACTCCAGCTTTAATCAATGAATAAAACTCCAGAAACAAAGTAATAGAGGCATGTCATGCAAACTTTAACATCCACAGCTGCCATAAGGAGCATTAAACCCTCTGGAAAAGTAAACCTTAGCTTGATGCTAATTGAAGCTAGCATTATGCTAGTTGTGTATAAACACATAAACCACAGCTATTTAGAAAGCAAAGTTTTCGGAGTGGAGCCGCACCGCTGGCGCTTCCTCAGGATGAAACAACAAAATGTTCATGAATTTACTGGAATATCTTTTGGCTGTACAGATTGTGAAGACCAAAAGTTTACAGACAAAGTACAGACCCTAGGGGCTTCACTAGGCCTGTCTTAAGGAGCCTATAGCCCCCCTCCCAAAATGTTTCTTAGCCCCCTCAAATAAATTTGTATTATTACATCATCTTTGGTTTTTCTGATCACTTCTGCCATATTCAGCCTTGCTGCCATGTCTCCAAATTTTCAGTAATTTATTTATTTAAGTCATGTTATATGGATATAAAAATGACAGTCAGGTGATAAGATTTTGCCTGTTTAAAATGAATACTGTGTTACTGAACCCAGGAAAAGAGATGGAGAATAACAAAAACAGATCAGCTATGTGCCAGTTCCACCAGCTTTTCACCATTTTCACCGGTTTTACCCTTAGCCTTAGGTTTAGCCTCCTACTCATGATACTTTAGTGATGCCCCAGCTAAGATCTACAAAGAAATCTGAGTCTTTTCAGTTAGATCTTGTTATTTTAAACATAAACAGAGTGGCCACAACTTACTCCCTCTTGCAGCGCCAACCAGTGTTTGCAAACTTTACTGGACCCCGTTTATGTGGCTACAAACTGTGGTGCTGAGTCACCAATATGCAAGATAGACTCTGGCACAGTCTGATTAACTGTAGTCAACAGAAGTCATCTATGATGTCTAATTTCCATTAATAACATAAACTATGCTATAATGGATGTATGCAGATAATCACAGACTTGCTAATTGGCTAGTTTATGAATTAGAACGGAAAAATAGAGTGCTAGGCCTTTAACATGGCATGTAAATGTGTGCAAAGCCTGGAGATGATGAGCTGTTATGTCTCTGGCTCAGGCTCTACGCCCCTCATGCACGCAGTCTCTGGGAGGCAGGTGGACACGGTGAAGCTGCTGCTGAAAATGGGAGCATCCATCAACACTCAGGACGCCTGCGGCCGGACCTCGCTGTCCCTCGCCACATACTTGGTACTGACCATAGTGGAATAGGGCTACAATTAATACGATATTGATTTTGTGCATGTTTATAACATTTATAAAGCTGAATAGATTAAGTTGAAAATAAATAAAAGTGAAAAGGATATGTCAAAAAAAGTAATGAGTAAGAGACCAAAGCATAAAACCAAGTCCTACCTTTAAAAAGTTAGATTAGAAAAATTATTTAAGCCAATATGAATAAGCTTCTTGTTGCATTTTTTAATGCTGCTGACATCATCTATTTGTTTGATTATTTGCAAAAAAAAAGTGTTTAAAAAGTTTGCCTGCCCGTGGTCAAGTGACACATTATATCAATTTGTAAGTACACAGCCTCTACATAGAACACGCTTTTGTTTTTTTCTTTATTTATATGTTTCATGTAATATTATGCACATATAATTTATTCTTTTATTCTAACATCATTATCATTTGAAAATATTCAGGAAAGAACAAATCTCAAATTGACTAAATGGAACTGGTCACTACCTACTTCTAGACTGCAGAATGTTATATAGCTGTTATTATAGCCCCACAAAACCTGAATCAAATCAAATCGTCACTGTTTCTTTGTGTCCACACTGACATTTCCAGGAGGCTTTAGTGGCTTTGCTGATATGACCTTGTGTGTTATCTTTGAAAGGGCTGGCTGGAAGGCTGTGTTTGTTTACTACGAAACGGAGCCAAACAGAACATTCCCGATAAGAACGGGCGCTTGCCTCTTCATGCTGCTACTGCTGAGGTTGACCTCAGGTACAAAAATAACAAATCTGATTTTCCTAGTCATGCATGATTCAATAGTACAGTCAAATGATATATATCTATAGTAAACTATTTCACTTTTGAGTTTTGTTTTTAACAGCCTTGCATGATGTGGCTGTAAGGGATGCCCTAGAATACAACAATGAACCACAAGAGGCCGTGTGTGTGACAGTAACTTTACCACAGTTAGCAGAATGACTAAAGCTTTTTTATACAGTATGATAAGATACACCAACGCTTACCAAAAAGCCTGACTGAAGTTATGATTAATAATAATCAGGGGTTAAATTGTGCCTGATTATTATTAAAAGGTTAAATACGTACAACAGTGTATGTATTTTTTAACCTTTTCTCATTCGTAATTATTCAAAGAATGATTAAAATGTGTTTTCTTCATATTGGCACCCTGATGGTCCCAAATTATAAACATTTTCTAAAAACATTTTTTAGAGAGTGAGCAACAAGAGAGAGAGAGAGAGAGAGAGAGAGGAGATCAAATGTTACAACCAAAACTATTTGTTATGTAAGTTGTAACTTAAATAAAATCGTATTCAAATTCACATTCAAATATCCATCAAATATGGGAACATATAATCTTACTCCACACAAGACTTACTGTTACAATCGTCAGGATGCTTGATCATGAATTTTCTAAATATTACAAGTAAATTTAGGAACTACTAGAGTTAAAAGGAACTTTTAACTTTTTCTCTGATAAATTTAGAAACTAAGAGGAACAGAAAGCACTTCAAACTGCCTCTAGGGCTGCAAGTCAGGCATGTTTAGGCAACGCTGGCCTTGGGGTAATGAACGCTGACTGGCAAGTTCACTTCCTCTGATGGTAAGGCCGCTTTCAACAGGGGCTGTGGGAGTCCCTATAGCAACCGCAGACCTTTGCTCCGGAGGGGAGGGTAGCCGCACTTTTCCTGCCTGACAGCGGGAGGGGAAGGTACAGCCCCTTACTTTAATCTGCACCACTGCCTTTCGCATCTTCCTGTAAGAACAACAATAGAAACGCTTCAGTGGGGCTTCTTGTTTCTCTCTGTCCATCTGGCAGGCGCTTTCCACTTCACTGATGCTGATGATAATGAGGACTGTAGTCTCTAGACACTCACAGTGAACACTGTTTTTCAATTAGCATTCTCAAGTCAGGGAGTCTGTGAAAGAACATTATTAATTAGACTTACAGTAATGGTTGTTTTGAACAGAGCAGATCAGAGTCAATGTTGGCAAAGATATGATGCTGAATATACGGTGTAATTACCTCCAGGAAGATTATTATATTCTGGTCCTCAGGAACTTCAGCATGGTTCAGATTTTTGCTCTTTTGGAGCAAAAATCTGTTTTGTCTGGGATCTTCTAAAGACTACTTCGAGAAGGATAACAACAATTTAGACACTTTAATGCTAAGAGTGTATGATTACTCTGTGTCCTCATCATAATATGATATAATGGTATACTGCATGTTGTTGCTGTTCATAGACTCATGGCTGTACTACTGCAACAATCAGCACTGTGTGAAATAAATCATCAAGACAATGAGGTAAGAGTTATTTATCAGTTTCCACTAAAAGCATAGCCAAGTGCCTTCAGCAAACCAGAAATGTCTTCTTGTCTACACATTTTTAGAACAATCATAGTCATATCATCACGCTTTGTGATTCATAAGGCTAACATGAAAGAAGCAACTTACGCGTTTCATACTCATGGCTGAGCTTAATTTGCTCTTGTTCCTTAAAGCTGCAGCCATGACTCACCCTTGGCTATCATTTCAGGCACAGTGACATTTAAAAGTCTTTGAAAAACAGACTGGTAGGATCATGCTGAGCTGTAATTTTAATATTTAGCAGAATGTATTTTATGCTTATAATGTGCTGTGGGTGTGGTTTTCTCCAAAGGTCATTTAAGATTGAATCTTAGCTCTAGATGAAAGCATCTCAGTGCAATTTTGAATAGGGTCCAAATTACACAGTAAAAACTCCCTTATAGGAAATTTATTGGTCGATTCATGGATCAGACACCTGTTTTGCCGTTAAGCTCCTTGTCAGAGAACAGCAAGTTGTGTAAAAAGTACTGAAACAGTTGGACATGTGCATTCAAACGTTTAGGGAAGGTCACACTTGTAAAGGTTATAGTGCATTTTAGGTTCATCCTGACATTTCACTCGAAAGCCGAATATCCCCAACTTTTTGTGATCACTACAGTGAACTAGTGGTTTTTACTAATAGGTAGGTAAGCAAGTAACTAATTCACAAAAAGGCCATTCCTGGGCCCTTGCTCTTTGCAGTGAATAAGTATGCAATGAGGGTAAATCAGATGAAATGGTGTACAGTTCAACAGTACAAGTGAACAGTGTCTTACAAATGTAGGTTTATTTCATACTTATTTTTATATTTTGCTTCATGCAGTTTCATGTGCAAAAACAAGCATCATTTTTTAAACATTTGATGTGTATGTTTTAACCTCTTTTTTATTACTGTACCTCTAAGACTGACATATGTAAATGTCCTATTGGCTCCAATTGGCTGCCCTGTATTGTGCCTCATTCAAGAAGTAGTCTAGGCTAAAACACTTCTTATAACTTCATTGTGAAGGATAAACTAATGCAGGCTGTGTTGATGTTTGTGAGTTCAAAACGTTTCCATATACATAACTATTTAAAATATATCATGCATTGACATAGTATCTCTAGTGTTGCAGGATATAATCTGAAATCTACCAAAACTACAAAAAAAATTCTAATGCAGTGCTATTAAGGTGCATTACTGGTTTTGTCTCGGCAGGGAATGACCGCTCTTCACTGGGCGTCCTTCCATAACCGTCCAGAGCATGTGCAGGCCCTGCTGCAGAAAGGCGCAGACCCCACACTAGTGGACAAAGACTTTAAGACTGCACTTCACTGGGCAGTGCAGGTAAGACCTGTAACGTCTTACTGTAAAATGACTGGCTGAATTTTCATGTGACCCTAAAATGACCTAAAAATGACCTAAAAATACCAATAAAATGAGCACAATGAAGCTGAATCATTTCAGAATACATCTATATCAAATGAAATATTTTTTATTGCTTTTGTGTATGGGTAAACTGTGCTGAATTTTGAATAAAATAAAGTAGGAATATAAAAATAATGTAAAATCAAGTGCTCTTGTTCATTTTTACCTCCAGGCTACTTCCTGATTTCAAACATTGTCTGAAAAGCACTTTGATATGGTGAATATAGTGATCATGATTGGGCTGTTCATGGCATGTCTTATCATCCAGAGTCCTTATAAATAATTTCAAAGCGTTCCTCATGCCAGAAATATAATCATTATTCAGAACGGTAGTTATGAAACTTTGGGTGTTTTGTGTTATGAAATGGAACCACTTCAATATTTGTCTGGGAGGTGGGGGGATATCCCACTGAGGCCTGATTCAGTCTATTAGTGGTGCACACTAAGCTTTTGCTGCTGTCCCACAGGCCGTCATTACTAAGTGAACAAATGAGACACCCTGCTCTCAGTCAGTTTGCTGAGACTTCAGAGTGAGCTAATAACACTGATGTCATACTATTCATGCTCGGTTTCTACATTCTGGTTTGTAGGGTTTTCTTATTTTTTTGTTTTACCTCTAATGGCAATAGAGACAAACAGACGTGTAGGCTACCACAAAAAGAGTTACAAAAAGAGGGGGAAATTGAACTAAACGTGTCTTCAAACATGACTGAACGTAACAGAAACCTGTTGCTGTGACTGGTCCCTTAGAAATGTACAGTCAATAAACATTCTGTTTCGACAGTTACACACAGGGTGTCAAAAGTAACCAAAACATGCATTCTTGTCGTATCATTTCCATTCAGCCTCTTTCAGCACATCTGCCAAATTGCTCGACTGTGTTTGTGCAACGAGCATAAACTATTGTTTTAATTTCCCAATAATGTAGTGTGCTGCAACTGTAACAGACCACCCTTTTTCTCAGGAATGTCCAGTCATTCTCAGTAAAGTGTTCCTTACTCAGCTGAAACGTGTTCTGCTTGGAAGTTTGTACCATGATTTGAGCACATTTTACTTTGACTGGAATTACATGGCTCGAGCACATTTAATCTCACTCAGAATCGTTTGGCTCAAGCACATCTAGGCTGCACTCTCTGTCTCTGAACACAGAGCAGCCTTCTCTCTCAGTGAGAGGAAAAAAATGTGGTTCTCATCATGTACACTGGTAACCAAACCGTAGACTTCTGAACCACAGTGTTTGGTTTCAGTTCACAAAGTCACATCACTATGGCCATCTCTCTCTCTCTCTTTCTGTCTCTCTTTGTATGTATGTATAAGGTATATGATTCCGGTTTAAAGCCATTTATCTGAGCAGAAAGGGACTTTCTGCCAGCAAATACACAATTAGAATAAATGCAAACAAACAAGAAAGCATTAAATAATATTTTCAAGATCTGTTTTCTTTGTAAAACGTTTTGGAGCTAACACAGGTTCGGTTCCAGATTTCTTTTGCATGGATTTGTGAAACTCCATCAGCAGTTCATCTGATTTAATCTAATGAAGTATCAATTGAGCAGAACCAGGTATTTGAGGTATTTGATGAGAACTACGGTGTAATACTGGGCTTCCTCAAGGAGAGGTCTAGCAATGCTTAAGCAAACACACAGATATACGTAGCATCACCATTTACCGTTTTAATATTGTATGTATTGTAATATTAGCTCTTAAAAGGATAGACAGGTAGACAGGTTTTAAATATAATTTTAAGTGTCTAAGACTTCTGCACATAATTGCCGAGAGTCTTTCCTGTTATCTGGTAACATTTAAACATTTGTTTATTGGATTCATAAATTATTATTATTACTATAAAAAATAGCATTTCATGGTAGTGGCATTCTATCTCAATAGGGACTTGCTTAACAGTTAGAAATACATATTGGTCAAGCTCAGGGACTACAAAAAAAAAAACAATGTGTAGATTGTAGACACTGGCTGTGAAGGTATTCCACCCGGCAACATAGCTATTACAAAATATTACAAAATAATGAGTCCTTTGTGCAATCATTGTATTGTTATTCCTGTAACAATTGTTGATAAATAGAATATGTCTTGATTAGTACGAACCAGTACTTTTTTGTACCCATTTTGGCCAGTCCTTTTTGTGTTTTAAAGCTAGTTGTGGTCACATTTCATGATGTATAAGACATAAAAGCATAACTAAAATGGCTATTTTATTTACTCCCAGAGTGGTAGCAGATTCATGTGCTCATTGATTCTTGACCATCAACTCGGCTCTTCAGTCATCAACTACGACGACGAAAATGGAAAGACCTGTGTTCACATCGCTGCGGCTGCAGGCTACAGCGACATCATCTACGAGCTTGCGCGTGTTCCCGATACCAACCTGCAGGCTCTTGACGTGGATGAGCGGTAAGATATGTGTGGGTGGGTGTGTCTGTGTGTGTCTGTGTGTGTGTGTGTTAGGCAGTGTACGGCTTGAACAGCTTCACATCATATCCACATCAGCCCAAAGTGCTCAGGATGTCCGCTTGCTTATCACCTTCCTCACCTTTTACTCACCATCTACTTCTGAAGTACCCAATGTTTGTGATTAGCTGTAAGTATAATCAGTCACATTATAAAGTATATGATTTAAGTCATTTTCACTCTGTTTGCATTCCATGTGGACAGGTTTTTTTCCAATTTGCCTCACTTCTGTCAGATTTACATTGACTGACTGACATTGATTGACATTGACTTTTGACCATCACCTCGGCTCCTCTCTCACCGTGTCACTTATCGCCATCTGTCATCAACATCGTATGAGAGAGAAACACAAAATCTAAGACGAGACATTTCAAACTGTTTATCTCCAGATAAAAGCTTGAACACTTGAAGAAGCAGCTGAGATATGATCTCCCTCAGCTTCCCTTCCCCTCTGTTTACTATGTTTTCTCTCTGCCAGTTTCGCTCTGGTGAAATCTCAAACCACAAAAGCATGCAAACTCCTCCTACACCACAAAGTTTCAGTGGAAATTTATAAATATAGTAAATCTGCAGTGTGAGAGCAATAGTTTGGTCGTGCACAGACAACAGAGCTATTAGTGTTCTCCCCTGAGCCCTTTGAGCTGCATGAGTGCAGTGAGAGTTTGAGGAGCGTTAGCAGCATTCAGGCCTGTACAGCCTAAAACCTAAACACTTTATGATAAACAGACCAACAGATGTGCTTCAAAATCTCGCTACAGTCAAGAACCCATATCCTACATTTATCTCATATTAAAACGGTCTTATTTTAATTTAAAATAAACCATTTTCCAACCTTTCTTTATATCCTAGAAAATTAACTGGCCATTTCTGTGCCTTTCAGACACACACACACACACGCACACGTGTGTGTATGTGTGTAAATGACTTTTCTGATTGACAGCGCTGTATTTTGTAGCAGTCCGGACCGAAAACTCCTGACAACTTCAGGGTGAATGGGCCATACTAAACTGGGTAGATATATATATCTAAATGGGTAGATATATATATATATATATGATTATGTTTTATTGACATCACAAAAGCAGTGATTTTAAAATTGGCTGTTTTTACAGCTTAATGTCCATGGACAGGAATGAATGGTATAATTTTGAAACATTGACAGGGTTTGAATACTGTTTTCTTGTAATAGCAGCAGTATGAACATACTGCCCATTAAAAGTCTGGGGACAGCTTTTAAGTAATGAATACATAAAATAATAAAATAAAATATTTTTTGCTGCACTCATGTTCATCAAAGTGTCTTCCGTGATGTGATGAGCAGGTTTTATCATTTTAGCACATATTCAATCTCTTTTGGCTCAAAGGAGGTTAAAACACCTGGCAGGCTTGAGTGCGGATGAGTGCTGACTCACAGCAAGGGGAGAAATTGTGTGGGCTTTGGCTTTATTCCTTAAGTAGCACTTTTATCAATTGTTCCTTTGGTATTTGGTATAAATTAGCAAGATCTAAAGAGCTTTGGATTTAATAGGCTAAGTTATTGCAGGTTAATAATGAAAACATTTTGAAGTATTTTGAAAAACAGTGTCAGATATACTGTGTCCTCACATTACTTGTATAACACGCATCTGTTTCTGCGGCCCCTGTGTTAGGACCCCTCTGCACTGGGCAGCCGCTGCAGGGAAGCAGGACTGTGTGCAAGCTTTGCTACAGCTCGGCGTGGAGCCTGGCCCCAGAGACATCAATGAGAACACTCCTCTGACTTACGCCATGTACTGCGGCCACACAGCCTGCATCAAACTCCTCTCGGCTGAAAACAGGTTAGAGTCTGTATCTAAACATGATGAACCACACTGGCGTGTGTAATGTGACCACCGCAGAAGTTGGGAGAATGGGCAAGATTTTAGTGATGCAGTGTGGTCTTTTGTGTTTCAATTAAGGCGTTATTGTGAGTGTTGATGTTTGTGGAAATAGGTACTGAGAATCTTGTTGTATATGTTGCTCTTAGTAGAAATTTGAATTTGTAGCCAAAATTAATTCTTGAAGATAGACCAAACTATGTCATAGGAACAGAGGAAAACATGTTGTAGCCTATTGTTGCGCTATCTTTTTGGGCAAATGACATCTATATGCTATTATGAATGAGCCTGCAAAATTTCACTAAGATTGGTCATTCGCATGTACTAGCTGATTATTTTGACAATGTTAAAACTGGCGACCATTTTTTGAGCAAGCCAAATGGAACCATAGGAGATTTGAGCTGATGATGTCATTATACCAAATTTTAAAATTTTAGTTTAAGCTGTTCGTGAGATATTAAACTGTGTCAGTTGCAGCACCCCTGTGGATGAAATGTCCAGTAATTTGGTGTTATCATGTGCAGGTCTGAGTCCATCCGACAGCTACACTCTCAAAGCACCGATCCCTCTATCAGAAAGGAAGGCAAATTCCGTGTGCTGAACCACATCTTCTCCTGTAAAAAGAAGAAAGAGCTGCACGCAGCACGACAGAGGGAGCTGAGCCGAGAGCACAACCTGCAAGAGGAGACCTCCGAGGTTGACGACATCATCACCATGTTCGACTGCATTGTTGACCTCCCGGGCAAGGAGGAGAGCAGAAAGCGCCCTAACGAACCCGAAAAGCTCCATCTGCTGGAGGACCCCGCAGCCAAGGACTACAAGAGCCTGCCTCCCATACGTACTCAGAGTCTTCCACCCATCACTCTGGGAAACTCACTGTTAGCCAATTCACACACCACAGCACACAGAACTGTCTCGGGGCAGATGGTCAGTCATCTGGCCCACAGGTCACAGAAGAGCAAGAGTGAGCACGACCTGTTTGACAACAGGACGAAGGGTCAGAAAGCCCCCGGGCCTGCCTGGAAGACCGAATCTAGTCAGTTGCTAAGCCACAAGGCTTGGATCTCGCCTCCATCGGACAGGCTGCTAGATAAAATGTTGCACGAAACGACAAGTCCCATAGATGTGCTTTGCTCCAACCACACGCCCTACATTCAGAGGAATGACCAAGGTCAGCCATCCTCTACTCCTTGAAACGTCTCTTTGACTTTGAGGATATGATCTTTACATTGTACTGTTCTCCCTTTTCAACAGCTTCAGGTTCTCACCTTGTACCACTGAGAGCGCGGGAGTCTGCTCTGACACGCAACAGCTTGGCTCCTATTCGTGACCACTGCACCCACAGATGTAAGTTACTCCTCTAAAGCTCAAATCACACTCCTAAAATTAATTCAACCTGCTTTCATTGTATGGGAAAGGTAAGAAAAGTGCATTTAGGGGGTTCTGTCCTATTTGCCATAGGAAGAGAAAATGCTGGACTGTATAATGGAAGACATTTTGCACTATAATTGATATTATGTCAAAACCAAAATGGTTAAAAAGCTTTGGTTTTGTGTCTTGTTATGCCTCTGCCTGTGGATTTCCTACTTTAGGGTAGTAGAGTATTTGAGCGTTTTGAACATGGTACGTCTAGATGACTTTCACTTTTAGTTTTTTGATTTACATGTTAAGTGTGTCCATAAAAAGCACTTCATTTTGAAGTTTGGTGGTTTTATCCCCTACAGGTTCACCCAGAAATTACATAGAAAACAATGCAAACTTCAAAGTTCGTTATAAGAGGTGGAAATCAAGTTTGGACAAGCAGCAGCTTCTAGTCATTTGAGGATAAAAGAACAAATTCAAACGTAGAATCGGCATCAGACGATACTCAGGGTTTCAGTTTCTGTATTGGAAAAGAAAAGGTGGTATTGTGCTGTCTCTAGTCAGAAGTGATATATGTAGCATCAGAGCTGTGTCAAAGCTTCATAATTCTACTAAACAACACACTCTCTAAGCAATCCATTCTGTTGTTTTCTTCAGTCTCGTTGCCTCCTGATCAAGTCTCTCAAGGAGTGAAGAAGTCCAAATCTCTGCCCCTCAGCTCTCTGGGACGGGGTCTTACCGGACTCCCGCCCCCCTTAACCTCAAAAGCCCAGAGACCGAGCATTCCTCAAAGTCAGTCTCTGTTATCCTTTCCCGCTCCACTGACCACCGAGCCTCTGCGGAACATACAAGTTCTTCCTGCAATCCCGCCTCAAAAGAAACGAAGCCCCTCTCCTCCCAAACTCCAGACAACAACACAGAGTAACTCTGACAGCTCTAACTGATGGATATTCACTAGTTTACTCGTTTACTCGTAGTGGCAGCAATGAATGACCTCTGCTCAGCCACGCTGTCACAGACTCCACTCAGTAAACTTGAATTGCTACTATTCTTCAGGTTTGATTGGATCATTCGGGGTGAAAACTGCATTTGTGCAGTAAACTTTCTTGGCAACAGGAGAAGGAGAAGATTTTGAAACGTTATCATAGCTGTTTGATAAAGATTTTGAACCTATCAGCCTATTTTTTCATGCATTTTTACTAAGTAATTGAATTTTTTGTCTATGGCATGCACTGTGTACTTTCTGGTTTTCTGGTTTGCCCTGTAACCTTAACACTTGAACAAATAGTTTGAGTGTCTAAAGTGAATGTTGGAAATGAGTGATATTAATAAATGGAGCATCATTTTTTAATGTTTCGTTTGATGTTGTGGGGTTTTGTATTTTCTTTTTTTCATTTTATAGATCTTTGCAACCAAAAACATGAATTTAAATGGTTTAAATAGTTCAGATATAAAAAAATGACTTAAAACAGGTAGAGGTGCCTTTACAATGTGGACACTGGGAACATGTTTTTAAGTGAGAACTTAACACAATCACACATTCATTTCAAATTAAAAAGTCAAGAGAAGCTCACCAAACCATCAGTCATTTGAACAGATGTGAAAAACATTTCTTTATGGTATTATTCTTAGAATTAATGTCCTGGGACATATTTTTTAGACATACATGGTGTATGCTTTTTGAGTCATTCTAACTTAACTTCAGCTCATGTTAATTTGTCACATTTGTAATATTAACTTAATTTCTTGTCAGTTCAGGCAGGATAAACACTACCCTGGCCTTGATCTACAGCCAAGTTAACGTTAACCCAGAGGTCACATCTTGTAAACTCATGGATCATGTAGAATCCTGAGTTTCCTGCTTGTAAACAGGACTCTGTTGTGCAATTTACAAGCAGGAAAATTGGCATTTCTTAGTTTCCGACACCACTCAATATAAATGATGCATAAATGACGTTCGTTTTCATGACAATACAAAAACATATTTTTGCATCTCATTTTCATGCATTGACGGTATGGGCTGGGCAGTGAATAGTGTACTTTGACACTGTAACATTCAAACTCCGTCCAAAAAAGTCGAGAATTCAGTTTTCCGGCGGATTTAAGGAGTTTAAAAGTAGCAGTGACAAAAGCAAAACACATTCATAGTAGTTTCACTGAATTACTTACGGGCATTTATATGCATCCAGTTTGGCATTCTAGCCCATCTTTGTTCATAACCTACATACAGCCTGGAATGTGGTTTAATTTATTATGGTGATGAAGTAAACATCCGTTCCATTCAGAAAATACAGGCCAGTCACTGAGCAACCTAGACCAATGCCACCAGTGTTGTTGACCCCACACACCCCTCCTTCCATCTGGCAGAAGGTTTCCCAGCACACAGGCCTTCACCACCAGGATGGGGAACAGTTTTTCCCCCAGGCCATCAGTACTGAACAACAAACTGTATATCACACACACACACACACACACACACACACCCTCTGAACTGAACTGCTTCCTTTCTTCCAGTCACACTGCACACATACACTAAACTGTTCCATCATAAACAAAGACAACGTACTCCCCCACTGCCTCTGTAAATACCCTGTATTTATTATTTTTGCACTGGGAGTGACGAGGATGGACAGGATCAGGAATGAGTTTATTAGAGGGACAGCTCCAGTTGGACCTTTTGGAGGAAAAGTCAGAGAGGCGAGATTGCGTTGGTTTGGACATGTGCTGAGGAGAGACTCTGAGT
>JBBPCZ010000037.1:4310386-4341206 GCA_037974445.1 Brycinus macrolepidotus
ACATGAAACTATGGTTTACTGTATTAATGTTATTTGTATTTATTGTGATATTAGTGTTTTAACACTAACTTAACACTACTGCCCAGTAGCAAACAGATTTTAAGTATAATTTTCTCAGGTGCCTAAGACTTTTGCACAGTACTGTATATTTATATATATATATATATATATACACTATGTGTTTCCTAGACAGAAATCAAACTCAGTTCTGGACCACAGGTTCCTTCACTCAGAATGCCGTGAAGTCCATGACTAGTCTTAATCCCTTTAACATGCATCCACTGCTGTTGCAGGTGTTCAGCTGCACATCCACATCTCGTATAATCTCTTAAGAAAAGCATAGCCAATAGAATGAGACACATAAGAACATAAAGACCACATTGCCCAGCCTTGACTAGAGGGATATAAAGGCCATCAGCGCCAGGCTGTGGAAACTGGAACTGTGCTTTCTGGAGTAATCAAGTGCCATCCAATACCTTTGGGATGAGCTGGAGTGGCGTTTGTGATGCAGAACTAATCATCCAACATCAGTAAATGATCTCTCTAATGCCCTTGTGGCTGAGTGGCATCAAATCTTCGCAGCAATGTTCCAACATCTAGTGTGAAGCCTTCGCAGAAAAGTAGAGGGCGCAAATGGGGCAACAAACTACGTATAATTTCTGTCATCTGAAATCACGCAAAGCTCTCTGCCGTTGTACGTTCATGTTCTTGGCTTTCATTTTTGGGATTTGCTTTTTCGGCCGGTCTTGCAGACATTTGCTGAGTGGCATGACCACGATGGCAACATCTGCTCAGTGGGGAAAGAATCCACAGGCCTTCTTCTTAATTTGCTATTTGTATACAAAACACAGAGTTGGGAATAGTACTGGGCATTAGCTCAAAGGCAATAATGATTTCCTGCTCCGCGCTGGAAAGGAACTCTATAATTTGTCCATGTTTATGCTATTGCATGATGCTATCTCTTTGGAGCTTCAGTTACTCGTGGATAGGGTATCAGGGGTGTAATTAGCAGAGGCCTGGGATGGTTTGTACACTATTTGACTGTTTGAAGTGGACAATGTTGGGAGGTGCACGGACACAGCTAGGACATTCCTTTGCTGTGCCCAGGAGAGGAGCAATTTTGGCTGGGGCATTTACAGTGCAGATGCAGTTTGCCCAGAGGGAGGGTGAGGACTCCTTTATTCAGGCCCAAAGGCTCTGCTGTGGAATGGTGTGAGCTCATCACAGATTCCATCCATTTCTGCTCAGAACATCCAGCACTTAATATCCTCATTCTGTACTGAAACAGCAGGCGTATTATTCTGTGATGAATCATAGCTTCCACTATTCAGTACTTTGTGTATTCAGTACTAAATTATGTACTTACGAGAATGAGGAATTGAAATGTAAGCCCAAATATGAACCCTTAGAGTCAAAGGGATTCAAATGACTATTCTATCTTTTATTCTTCCACCCTAAGCATCTTCCGTTGCCAGGAGTTCAGACGTCATTAGTATTCAGTTAAAGCAAGAAGGTTTTTCCAGGACTTGTACTTTTGTACCAAAAAGGACCACTTCATGACTTGACTCAGCTCTGGCAGTTCAGCACTTCTCGGAACGTTTCAGGAGCACATTTCACTACACATGTACTTGTATAACTGAGTGTGTGACAAATAAAGAATCTTGAATCTTGAATCTATTTATGCTAAAAGTGACTCACAAACTCACAGAGAGAACGGTCCATCTAAGTCTAGATGAACTTTGTTGATCCATGATAGAAATTCATTTGATTCGGACTGGCAGTTAATATTGTGCAGTAAAATGTGAAAAGCACAGTATGAAAGATGCAAAAAATAATAATGTAAACTGACCTTCCCATCTATGTGGATAACATGCATGAAAGAGACAAAGACTCCTGTAATGTCTACAAGTATATTTGGTTGTGATGCGCAGGTTGACCTGCAGGTCAGGCAGGTTTGGGTCAGCTTATTAGAATATTTCATGAGTGGTGTGGGGTGGGTCAAAAAGTGACAAAACAGCATTCCGACTCTTATAGATAACTCACCGAAAAACATAGCAGGACAGGCCGGGTTTGGGTTAAGGAAGTAAGTAAGTAAAGTGGCCCTCATAGTCACACATGAACACACCACAATACAGCACACAGTGTGAACAGTGTGAAATTCTTTCTCTGCATTTAACCCATTCAGCAGTATGAAGCAGTGCGCAGCCAGCAAAGCAGCGCCCTGAGAACAGTGTGTGGGGACAGTACCTTGATCAAGGTTACCTCAGTGGAGCTACTGGTGGTCCTGGGATTTGAACCTACAGCCCTCCAATCTAAGCCCTCCCTAACCATTAGGCCACCAGCTGCCCCAAAGGCTAGTGCTAATTCTAAATCCACTGATTCTCAATGCAATGGTTGGTGAGTAAGGTATATTTTTGTGAGTCAGGTGGGACGGGTTGGTTTAGGTTCGGGCAGGTGCAGGTCATAGAAAACCCTGACCTAAGCGTCACTAACATTTAGGCACATCACATTTTAAGTTTAAACAAAGTATAAAGTAATGAACTGTGCTTTTGTGAAATAATAATAAATTATTCATATAGTTTCTTTCTCAAGCCCTTTACATTCAGTAACAGAACACAAGACAACAATTAGAAAAGGAAATAAGAACACATTTATATGAAAATAGAAAAAGTAGTACATAATATAGCAGAAGGCCACAGTAATATAACATTTAGCTAGACAACAGTAGCATGAGACAGCTAAGAAATCTTTAACTGGGATTTAAAGGCAGAAATAGAGTTCCAGAGTTTAGATGACTACAACCTGTTGAGGAGAGTCAACAATTTGAAACCATGAGTAAACCCTGACTAGAGGACCTGATAGTATCAGCCAATGTATGAGTAAGGAGCAGCGTAGGCAAATTCTGAGGGGCAAGATTGTGAGGAGCTTCAAGGGGTAAAACTACTGTTTTGTATTGAATATGGGTAGTAACTGGTAACTAGCAAATTATTGAAGATGGGGGTGATGTGGGCTCTTTGTTTGGTGTTTATGAGAACTCTATCTGCAGAGTTTTGAATATACTGCAAGTCAATGGCAAGTCAATGAAAAGGACATTAAAAAAGTCATGGTGAGATGTTATAAAGGCATAAACTAGAGTTTCTGCATCTTCTGCATCTGTGAAGGTATAAAAACCTGTCTAACAAGGGGCTTCACAGGTGAGTAAATGGCCAAAGACTGGTTAAAGTCCGGGAAGGTTTCACCAGTTGTTTATCTGTTTATGTCAGTACCATCTATTTACTAATGAACTGGAACCTACAACTAACATTTCTGTCTTATCAGCATTGAACTCTAATATAAATCTGCTTGTCATCACCACAGCAATGAAAATGAAGGTCATGACATCTAATAATGTGAAATAAGGCTAGCATCTATATTGAAAAGAAGATGGGCAAGATCAGATTTGAGATAAAACTATGATAAAAAGAAAGGTCCAGCAAGTCCAGTGCTTGAGTATATATATCAGAGCTCTGCTCATGAGGTCTTACCCACTAAAGCACAGATGGCAGCCCAGCAGGGTGCAGGAGAAAGTACCTCTAGTACAAGAAAAGCAGTAGAAGCTCAGTATCAGAAAACCGAGTCTTGTTTACACTGACCTTTTAAAACTGGCTGCTCATTTAATTTATGTTCTTTACTTCTTAGTTATTTACAGTGGCTTTTTGACATACGTTCCGCACAAATGGATCATCAAATGGACCAGGCTTTATTTTCCTTCTGTGGACATTTAAAACATTTTGATTCTGCTACTTCAGGGTTTTTATGCCCAATTTAACTGGCATATTCTGAAAGTAGCACTAATGTCATGCTTGACTTGAAAACTGGATTTGCCAGTAATGTTTTAAGTCAAAACTAGGTGGCCTAAAACCATGAGCTCAGTTTATTTTGGATGTAAAGCAGGATATTACGCCCTTGATTTATGAATCATGCAGTGTGCAGGTGCGAGTTGTTGAAACTGGTCTCAAACCTTTTTTTTTTTCTTTTTTTCAACAACATGTATCATGTTTGATGCATTTATGGTGTTATGCAGCTCACACGGATGGATTTCTCAGCCTCATTTACTCTGCCACTGCCACTCCAGCCTGACCGCCCTCTAGAAATGCATATATGTGTGTTGTCTCCCCGATGGCTTTATTTAGCTTTAGGGATTTCCTCCCTGAAATAGCTCTCCGTTATGTCTTAGTCTCTCAGTAACCTTGTTCTCCCAGTAGATTCCCTGTGACACAATTCAGGCATTATGAAATATATTCTTCCTCTGTGCACTTCTCTATATAGTGCCAGGTCACGTCATTTCTAATCGCTTTCTTCAAACCTAATGCTTTGCACCAAATGGAAAAGACAGATTCCAGACATTAAACCTTGTGCCATTGATTCACATACACGTTTGAGATTGCTTGCACTGACTGTCCGTAGTTGGCTTTAAAAGGCCTAAATTCTACATTTGTCTTATATTTTACTTTTCGGCCTTTAGTTTTATGTACCAAAAACAATCCTAATTCATTTTTACATGACCATTTTCCAACACTCTTTATTCTTGTTACTATGCCTTTAAGACTAATATATGTAACAAATCTCTGTTCTGATTGGCTGTCCTGTATTTTTTACCTGGTTCAAAAAGTAGCCACTACTTATAACTGTTTTGTGAATGGGTGGGGCTAAACTGCTGAATACATGTAAATAAGTTGGTTCATGAAATAGTGAAACAGTTAAAAAATGAACTGTTTTAGCAGCTTTGTTGCCATAAATGTACTGACTGGACTGGAGAGTGAACAGCATCTTTTAAAGCAGTAACAGTGTTAACAGTGTTTACATACTACATTAAACTACTACGTAAAAGACAAGGACAATTTAGTTTTGCATGGTATGGGCCCTTTACTGTAACATGCCCAGTTACATTAGCTCATTAATGTTAGCAAACTGGTAATTTTGTTATTTTGGTATTTTGTTCTTTCTCGTTAATACTGTTGCTCATTTTTTGCATCCTGTGCAGTGTTTATTATAGTGTGCAGTGTTTACTATAGTGTATAGTGCTTCTTATAATGAATACTGCTTATAATAGTGTATAGTGCTTATTATAGTGTATAGTGATTTTTATAGTGTGTAGTGCTTATTATAGTGTATAGTGCTTATTATAGTGCAGGGGTCTCCAACCTTTTTGGAACTGAGAGCTACTTCACGGGTACTGAGCCACACAAAGGGCTACCAGTTTGATACACTAGAACAGAGTTTAACTAAACGTATCTAAACTTCATGTATAATAAACATGTTTTAAATGCTTTTTTTTAGATATTGTCATTTTCAAATCTATATAGATGCAAATGTGATTAAAGAAGAATAGCAACAGGATAAAATTAAATGTTAGACGCTGATCACTGGTGAGTTGTGCTATTTTTAGAACAGGTCCGCGGGCTACTCATGTGATCCTTGGGGGCACCCTGGTGCTCGCGGGCACCACGTTGGTGACCCCTGTTATAGTGTGTAGTGCTTATTATAGCGTGTAGTGCTTATTATAGAGTGTAGTGCTTATTATAGTGTGTAGTACTTATTAAAGTGTGTGGAGCTTAATATAGTGTACTTATTAAAGTGTGTGGAGCTTATTACAGTGTGGAGTGCTTATTATGGTGTGTAGTGCTTATTATAATGTGTAATGCTTATTATAGTATATAGGGCCTGAATTAAGACACACGGAACACATTACTTGCACTAAAAGTGGCGGACACACTACGGAAGTATTCGATTATGTTTACATAGGAGTGGGTGGCCTGGTGGAGTGTCTGATGTCAGAGCAATAGGGCATATTAATATCAGGGTCAAGCCGGACCAGAGGAAGGTCAACTCCATTGACATAGCTAAGTGGTGTAAACCTCAGCTGTGTGAAGAAAGAGAGAGAAGGAGAAGTCGAAGCCTTTCCTCTCTGTCTTGCACTCCCTCAGCCTCAGAGAGAGAGAATAGTGCTTTTGTTTTTCCGTCTCTGCTCATGTGGCCTGACCAGTATGTCCGCTATGCATACTTTGACTGATCGTAATGCCATAGTGAGCTATTTCAGAGTCATTCTGGCATAGAGTGACGTTTGATGTGTATCCATATAGAAAGTATTCATTAACTTGCTTTTTGGTGCCTTAGCATAAGAAAAATGGGTTCTAGGATTTGGAGGACAGGGACACTTATTTTGCCAGGTTTTTGCACATTTTCAAAGTCCAGCGAAAATGAGACACTAAGTTTATCTGAACCATTTATCCCAACTGGGGTTGCAGGAGCATACAGTAGCGATTATAGTGTGAAAGGTGGGGAAACACCATGGACAAGACACCAGTTCAGTGCAAAGCAGAAATACAGGGAAACACAATAATTGCCCATCAGTTTAGTATTTATAATTTATGATACTTTCATATATTTGAACTGTGGGAAGAAACCCACCTGGTTGAAAAGAACACAGACACAAGAACATGCTCCATGTTCTTGTGTCTGGCTGGCAATCGAACCTAGGACCTTCTTGCTGTGAGGCGATAGACACCCGCTATGCCACTGTGCCTCTTTTTATCTGAACACGATATATCACCTGTAAAGTTATAAAATCTCAGAAGGATGCAATATGCAAATGAGGCCTCTAATCAATTACAAAACTGATGTGTGATCTGAGTATCCTGACCAATCACAGCTGTTCCTTTATGAACATTGTGTGTTTGATCAACATTTTCCAATATGTAACTCATTTTGGTGAAAATACTGCAGGCCAGTCTTTGACTGTCTAATCAAAGGTTCACATTTGTGTTTCAGTATGAAAGCATATCCACACTAGCATATGCAGAATTAGAGTCACAATGTGACATTCTGTCCACATCATGCAGTCCATAATCTTTTCACTGTAAACATTTTCATTCAGCACCAAGGGAATCCCCGCATTTTTACCAAAAGAGGACTGAAAAACGAAAGAAGAAGTAAAGCAAGATGAATCTTTGCACTTTCAGCTGAAGTCAGCTGAACTGGTCATAAGGACGTGTTTGTAAATCTGGAATCACTGCAGTAAATGAAAGGTTAAGTCAGGGGTGAGGTGATACAGTACATCTTCATTATACATGATAGACTGAAAAATGCCCCAGTGGTGCAACATTTAAGAATGTTACCAAAAAAAACAAAGGACCATGAATGCAATGATTTTCAGTCAGTGTTCCACACACTACACTGCACTGAATCCACACTCTCTTTGTAATCAAACCTGCTGTCAGTGAGCGCTCTTTAAGTACAGACCATATCATTAAATGCTCCAAAAATCATATTGTGATGTAATGCGTCATTGTTTATCATGATACTGATAAATATTGCAGATTAACCCTTGGACATTGCAGTTATTCTGATATGTACTTTGTTGCTGTCAAACCAAAACCTTGTATATCAAAAAAAAGAACACTTTTGCATGAGAGGGAAACAGCCTTCCTCACTTTAAGTGTAAGTTAATGTAGCAAGATTTAATTCAGAACCATTTAGGAGCATTTCTATTGGTCCATTCCACTTTTAATTTTGACACATTGTGAATAGTAGCTTTTGTTAAAAAGAAAAAAGTGAAAAAAAACCCCCACAAGTTTTTGCATTGGCAGTGACAATTAACAAATTACTTTAATCTAATCTAATCTAATCTAATCTAATCTAATCTAATCTAATATAATATAATATAATATAATATAATATAATATAATATAATACAATCTAATCTAATCTAATCTAGTCTAATGTAATATAATATAATATATAATGGCACCCTTGATATAATAATTCTGCATTTACAGTGCCCCAAAGAATTTTTGTCACCCTTATTTAATAATAGTGAAAAAGGCAGAAGAAAATCTCTCTTAATGTTTATCAAGTGTTGTCTTAACTCAGAAAGTATAAAAAATCCATTTGAGCCCATTGGCACAAGAAAAAAAGTTACAGGTGATCACAATATAAATTTGATCTGAAAACGCGTGTGTCATAATTGTTGGCACCCCCTCTTTTAGTATTTGTGTAAACCCCTTTTCCCAATAAAATAGGTCAGAGTTTTCTCTTTTATTGTTTTATAAGACTTGCTAACAGAAGAAGGGATTTTTTTTACCATTCCTTAATGCAGAATCTCTTCAGATCTTGCTGGTTCGTGATAGTTTTGAATTTCTTACACTTCTTAATGATTGTTGTTGATATGGGCATTTTTTGGAATGCTCTTGAATCTCCCTCATAGTGAAGGATGACTAAGGGATTTGGGCACTGTGTCACCTCATTTTTATATCCCAGTGAAACAGAAAATTACTGATGACTGTATCAAATTTCATAAACACTTGGGCCAAAATTAATTAAATATGTTCATGCTTCATTGACATTTCTTTCGTTCTGAGTTTTTGGGTTGCCAATATTTGTGACATATGTGTTTATGTTTTAAAAATGCATTTTTCACTAATGGTTGCTTTATTCCCATTCTTTTGAAGTTTTAAACTTACCTCATGATAAAGGTTTTGATTTTAATTTTTTTTATTTTCAGTATAAAGTACATTTTTTATAAGTCTTTTCAATCACCTTTAGCAAGGGTGCCAAATTATTCGTAAAATGAATATATAACTAAATGACAGAAGTAACCCAAATTGAGGACTCCAGCCGGCAAACCTCTTTGCACTTGAATAAAGTATGCTGTGTTTTCTATGTATGACTGCCAGTGAACATACACAGAGGGAAGTCAGAGGGAAAAATGGTGGTCATTGCTATATCAGAGTGCAGTGTCTGGAGGCGTATCTATACAGGGCTCTGGTGTAAAACACAGTGTGTTTCTGCGTCTTGCAGAGGCCCTGAACAATGCTCCTTTCAGACCCCCCTGCTGTTTTGACTGGAATTCAGCCACTAAAACACTGTGCTGCAATTAGGCTGACCCCAGGGCTGAGGGTCAACATCTGGGTCCCTCAGTGGCTGTCAGAGCAGCTGAAGTGATTGCTTTAATGCTCCGCCTGGGTGTCACATTCCATTTATCATCTGATGCTATTTACAGAACACTTTCACTCTTTTTTTGGAGAATGTCCTCCAATTTGTTTAGATGTAGATAAGGACTACTATTTTCGCTTCCACATTTAAATGTCTGCACCTTTTCATTTATGCAGCACTTCACCAATCTACTTCACTGACAGAACTAGATGATTTTTTGGTCTGACACAAATTCAAAGGTGATTCAAATAAAACAAATGCTTTGTACCAAAAGATTGGGGAAAGCCCTGTCCTGTTCCAGCATGACTGGGCCCCTGTGCAGAAAGCGAGGTCTGTAAAGACATGCCTGGTGTGGATTAACTCCAGTGCCCTGACTTCAAACCGTCTGAACACCACTGAGATCAACTGGAACATCAGTGCCTGAGCTCACAAATGGCATATATTTAAATCTGTATTTATATACATATAAATATATAAAACACTATATACTCACAGTGTACTTACAAGATATACATCTATAACTATATTCTGAGACTGGGATGTCCTTTCACTTTATACTATATGGCCCAAAGTATGTGGACACCTGAGCATCACACCTATATGAAGTTTGTTTCACGTCCCATTCCAAAAACATGGGCATTACTATGAAGTCCCCCCACCCTTTGCAGAAATACCAGCCTTCACTCTTCCGGGAAGACTGTTTCTGTGGGAAGTTGTGCCCATTCAGTCAAAAGACCATTTGTACATATTTATATATATGTAAAGCACTATATTCTTACAATAGGTAATGACATCCTAATCATTCAGGTCTAAATCACAACATTACTCAGGATCAAACTGCTGTTAAAAACAAAGGTTTTAAATGAGGATCTAGGAAAAACCTAGATATATAAACCTCGGCATAAAACAGCACTTCTCAAATCTTTTTTACCTTAAGGACATTAATGATGTATAGGGTCTTCAAACTTAAGAAAGGTCTTTCACACTCTCACATCTCATTGGAGAAGACACTTCAAAGAAGTGGTTCTTTTATACCTTCTCTCCAAAGAACTTTGTTTTGGAGTTTTGCTGTTTCAGAGGAGAAAGACTGAGTATGGGCAGAAAATCCAGTTCATTACTTTAATGTCCCTGACTGTGTTCTGATAAAGAGGAACACTGACCTGGATGAAGCGCACGGAGGGACTTTTTCTGAAGTGTGGCCTTTTCAGTGAACAGGGAACTGCTGGCCTGATAGTTCTATTGTGGTGTGTGTGTGTGTGTGTGTGTGTGTGTGTGACAATCAGCTATTCAGCCTGGTGTGTGTCCCTCTCCAAATAACAGTGGTGAGCACAGACAGGCATCATTTCCACAATCAGCAGTCGCAGTACACATGCTCCGTTCTTTCCAAACCACCAAACCACAGTGATGTGCTCCTTGCGGTGTAGCTCAGATCACTTGACCCTGACCCATTTTTTTTATTTTCTGTCTCAAATTAGCATCGCCCTCAAATCTCAAAAGTAGAATTCATCTCAAAAGTAGAATGTCCTCGTTTCCTATTTTCAAAAAGTCTGTTGGCGATCAGAAGGCTGTGTGTTTGATGTCTGTGTGTGTCATTCTTCAGGCATTTAATTGCTTCAGCCATTCTATAGGATAATAAATATTCAGACAGAAGATGGTGCTTGTATAGAATTTGATCAGTAAGCTAGTAACCTCTGATCTTTCTTCTTATTCCAGTGCATACATGTCTCTACGTAAGTGTATGTGTTTCATGCATATTGTCATTATGTATAAAAGTATCTCCAGAATTGTAACTTCACAGAAAATTGTAACTTCACACAATGTACAGAGCATCCTCTTTGCTCAAATGGAAAGCGAGAATATGTAATATGTCCTCCATATACTTTTTTTATGTTAAAGCTTTTAATGTCTTAATACATTTCTTTACCTAATCTTAAATCTGCACTGTAATCCACTGCTGTATTTTTACAGTTTTCATTAAAATGCTGATAGTGAAATTGTTTTTTAGTTATTTTGTGATGAATTCTGTCAATTTACTGTATAATTAACAGTGAGTTCCTGTAAAAATGAATCAGAAGTCTTGACAAACATAAAATGGGAAAACTAAGGACACTGATACAAGTCCTACAACATTAACACAAAGTATACAGGATTTCTGAGAAAGAAGAAGTAGTAAAGTTTCAGTGCAGTAGACGAACAGAAAAGTGACAAACATGAAATCGATTAGTAAGGTTTTGAAGGTGTACACTGTCAGTAAATCTGTTGTAGGTTGTAGCTGTTGCTAGTTAGAGCCGGCTGTAAATACCACCTGTGTACAGTAATGTGCTGACAACTGAACTGACTACCACAGTTATCGTTGTAATTTGTTGTAAAGCTAATTATACGTCTGGGGTACAGTATTTTTTTTTACATGTTTTGTACTCTTTAACTGTAAAAAAAACAGTCCCAGAAGTACTGTAACCATTCCGTTACTGTGAATTTAATGTATAATTACAGTAAAATCTCCTACAAATCAACAGTTCTTTATTTTTTCCCAATGTGAACTTGACCCAAAGATTTATTTCAGTTTCAGTTTTGACTGAAACAGGGCTGTGGTGTTCGATTAGGTTAGACCTGTTTTTTCCGGTTTTATTACAAAATCAGGGCGCTTTCTGAAATGCACACACAAACACACACACACACACACACACACACACACATATACACACACAAACACACACACACACATACACACAAGCACGCACACACACACACACACACACACACACACACACATACATACATACATACACATACACACATAGGCCTATATGTTTTGTCCAGGTTGCGGTGTATTGTGTCTTCGACAGCTGTTCATTTGTTCAGCGCTCTGGAAGAACAGTGGCTGATACACACAGTAAGACCTGCCAGTAGGAATGAACAGTTTCTCGGGTGACACACAAAAGAAAGAACACTTTTCTAATTGGTCCAACTTGAATGAGAAGTGGGGAGGTTTGAGGGGAATGTTGATTCTCTGAGGCACAGGAAGAAAAGATTTCTCTGCTTGTATGGATGTTGTTAACTGGGAGACAGATTCATTAATGGACCAAGTTCATTAAAGGATTGTTAATACAGCAGTCTTTGTATGGAAAAACGAGTTATGAATTATAATAATTTGACTGACGTTTCAGAATTACAGAATGAGCCTTTGATTAAACTGTGTTTTGCCATGACATGATGATACCAGTCACATGTTCTGACCCACTTAACAGAACATGCATTCTGAAATGCATGTTCCAGTCAAACATTTGTCCCATCCATTATAGTCCAAATGTGAATTTTAGATTCCTCTTCCACTTCCTGCATCATTTTTCCATTGGGTGTGTTAAGAATTTAACCATATTAACAAAACTTAATGAAATGAGTAGGACTGCAGAACATGTTGGGTGCTTAAATACAGCATGATTGTATTGAATAAAAATGCACTAACATATCCTACAGACTTTTTTTTTTAGTGTCTAGAAACCATTTGACATTTCCTGAAGGCCTGAGTGCTTCCCTCTGGGATATTTCATAAATCTGATGTCTTCCCTACTATTCTTACATGTTTAAAATGATATATTCACATATATTTCAATCTAGAATTGTATATTACCTCTATATTGTACTAACGATAATGTTATTACTGCCTGGTAAGTAGTCTTAGGAGTCATCACAGTTTATTTAACAATGACATTTTATGTGTATCTAAAGCAATAATTAGTGAATCTAAAGTGGCTTGGGATCAGTAAATGTATTTCGGGAACATTTTATTGCATATTTTTGCACATTTTCATAAACGGGGGTGACATTGTGTTTATCTTAACACATCTGAGCTGACAAGAAAAATCAAAATACATTGGTGGACTTACCAAAACTGCATATTGGCCTTCCCCCCCAAAAAAACAACCTTCCCCAGTCCTTTTGCTGTTCCACTGGTGTTTGTTTTCTGTGCAAATGCTACAATTTGTTGCCTTGGCAGAAACTAGACGGGCCATTCAGCACACAGGGTAGCTGTGTGCTGTTTTAAATGCAGTATCACCCTGCTGGAGCGGAGCAACGGCGCTACATAAGGACCATAAGATCATTTCCTCCGAGAACAATCCGTTCATTGTCCTAAACTGACACAAGTGCATACTTCCAGGCTTAACGGGGTGAAATGAGAAAAGGCCGTAATTGAAAACAGGCCTAACTCCGTAATGAACAACGCTCTGCAAAACATTAATACCTATAAACTCTGCTTTACAATGGAATAAACACACGTTGTCTGTAAAGCACTGACCTACTTATAAATATAAAGATGTGTGGCCTACTACGTCTCAGGTGAATGCGAAGGGCTTTATAAATAGGCTTATGTGTTTCAGAAGACTACATTGTTGTTGTAGTAATAAACATAGAGCTGAGCAGCAATGATAACATCTCTTCCACTCGCTGGGCAGCCGTATTGTAAAACTGTGTCTGACATTTCCTGTTCTAATCTACCAGACAAAAGCCTATCAGCAGCATCTGCTTCACTCGGGCAGGGAAAGTTAAACGAATCCTGTGGAGCAATAAAAGAATGGAGAAACTAACCTGAAGCATGAATGTTCTGACTGTGACTTTCTATTCAAACGGCTTCTACATATTGAATCAATCCCACAGTTTCTCTGCTTAAAGGATGAGCCTGGGAACATTTCTTGCCTAGTCCAGGGGTGTACCAATCTTATCTGCGATGGCTGCAGGTTTTCTTCCCAAATGAGCAGGAACACACATGATACCACTTGGTCTCAGGCTTCAAACAACTGATTGAAACCTGCAGTGGCCCTTAGCAGATAAGACCCAGTCCCAGTGTGCACAAACTGTACAAAAAAACTACAACCCTCCTGCTTCCATTTGCTTAGTCGTGTGGTAGGCCTGACCAGTTTCGTTCTCTCAGGCTCATATATTTAACTACAGCATGGATGGATTTGTACTCGCCTGAGTGTTTTCACATTAAAAAAGATTCACTCGTGCTCAAGAATATTTGTCAGGAATCGACTTTTTCCTCAGTTCACTCAGAAAATTTACTGGCAAACTCATTTTGTTCTTGCGCCCACTTGCGACTCTCAGGACTTATCGTTTTATTTTAGCGTAAGGGGATCCAAACGGAGAAAAGGAGCACCTCTGGATGTCCTATGAAGCTGTGCTGTACTTCTATAGAGATTGTAGTACCTGGACCTAGTTCTTTGTCTCTGTCAGAACAAAACCTTGTACCTCCAGCACTGTAGGTTTACAGGAGAAGGATAACACACTCAATGTAAGAGAATCTAACCAGATGTTTTTCTAAGACACTTTGGGCTGTTTCTATTGGTCCGGTCATCATGAAATTTTGGCACAGCAACTGGTACTTTTTTGGTTCTCCAAGGCATCATATGTGTGGCCAAAAAAAAAGAAAACTGAAACTGTGATGCTTTATATTTTCATGTGAAAATGATGCACCCAATAAATCTAAATATATTTTTTCAGTTGTGGCCTAATTTAGGCGAAGATTTTTTTTTTTACTTTGCTTGGTTTCAGATCTCTTTTTGTTCTCTAACTGCCTTTTTGGAAGGCTGTCACAAGCGCTGATCATGAAATTTTGGCACAGTGTTTAAGGCAGCTGGCACTTTTAACTTATATGAGACCAAAAAAAGTAAACTGAAACTGTGATGCTTTATATTTCTATATGAAAAGGATGCACCCAATGAATCAAATATATTTATTGTGTCATAATTTGTTTTGTTTTTTTTAACTTTGCTTGGTTTTGGATCTTTTTATGTTCTCTAACTGTATTTTCTGCCAGGGTGCTGCAAGTGCTGGTTTTTGAGTTTCCATATTGAAGTGTTTTGAACTGGGAGGAGTGGACCGTAAACGCGTGGGAATTGGTGAATGACAAGAAACAGACAGACCCTCCCGTTACAAGCCACGCCCTCCTCACTCACGATTGGCTAAGAGTCTGGAATAGGGGCGGCCCGCTGGGCATTATGAGCCAATAGTTCCTCTCAGAGGCGCAGGAGGCGAGTCCTACTGGCCAATCACAGCGCATTGGGGGCGGGGCTTGTCTGAAAGCGGGTGCAAAAATTAAGTACACCAGCCGGCTTGGTTAGAAATGACTGAACGTGTAGCTCCAAACAGAGAGGGATGGCTGGATTTTTATCATCAGTCACAGACGTAAGTACAAGTCTGTTCATTTACCATATGAAAAGAGAAAGGTAAAAGTAATGCCTAGTTGCTTCAGTGAAATGCTGATGTGAAAGTAAAATACAAAAACTTGAGCAGTAGTGTCGAGTTCCCTATAGAACTGCAGGGGAACTTCCAAGTGTATCCAGCACAACTCCATCAAAAGTTTTACCAAATTGCATGAATGCAGCCTGTGGAGACTGTCCACCTCTAGTTTTCCTTTTTTTTTCATTTAATGAGATCCTGCTGGTCAGGACTGAAACTTTTTCAGAAACTCTGTCTGTAGTGTGCAGTCTTGCTCAGCTGGTGTAGATTTTGTACATACTTTTATCCAGCATCAGCTTTTTTACGCCAATCAGATTTTATGCAGCACATTAATAAACCCATTAGAAAAAAAGAAAAAAAAAATCTTAATGCAGAAACTGTTAAGATAAATGCATGTAGGGCCCCCCCCCCATGTCATTGTAATAGAACTGGTGCTGTGCTGCATCTTATTTAGCTTTTTTTTTTTTTTTTTTTTTAGCTTTATCTATTAATCATTAATACAAATGGACTTGGTGCTGGTGGTGCTGCAGCTTTCGAATTCTGACAATCACAGTATTTATCATTCACTGGAGATTGGGGGGATTTAAATGGGCGGGCCCCGAGTGTACATACACCCATCAGCTGCTGACAGCCGGAGTTGGCTGACTTTGCGAAGCTGGCTGACTTTGTCCTCAATAAAGGAAGTTTTGTCTCACGCAGAAATTCCTCCCTGTTTTGACGAGGCCACAAGCTGTGGGCTGGATCAGGGAAACACTTCCTACTCTGTCTTTTTCATCTCCTTGGTAAATGTTTGTTTTGTTGCCCACTCATTGCCCCAACAAGTCTGTGACTTTATCAGTGGGATGCCACCAGCATCGATACGACATGCCTTCGCCTGGCTCCACGCTCCGCTCACTGTCTGCAAGGGCTTTTCTGTTTGTGTGTCAGTGTCAAGTTAAAGGAAGCATTTATGGTATGAAAAAACAAGTCTGCGAAACGTCTTTAATACCCACTTTAATGTGGCACTTTAAATAGGCAATTAACCAACAAGGGTGAGGGGGGCTTTGATCAAATGAAGGGGTGGCGGGCTCTAAACTGCTGGCCCAGCTGTTTTCCCTGCCCGCTCCATGGTTGTCCAGCCCACATGGCTAGTCTGCCAGCACAACGCTTTCATTGCAGATGAAACCATCAGCACTGTGCTTTTCACTGAAGGAGGGAGTGGACCAGGCTGACGCTGCCCAAAAAGTAAGGGTTCCCTTGGAACCCTTCAGATGACATCATTTCCTCTGTGTTTGGTTTCAATAACAGGGGCCCCGTGTGAGTTGACATCAGGAGTCCTCACACGCCGCGATTCAGCACGTCTACAGGCCTGCTTGACATTGGGAATCAGTTTTTGTTTTTCATGCTCTCTCTTTCTTTTCCTCTCCCATAGAAACTAAATGGATTTGTTTCAGTTCCTCAAAGAAGCTACTTCACTCTAGAGTGGGTGACGTGATGATAGTGTTATGATAAATTACAAGCTTTCTTAGCAAATTAGCAACAGAGGTTCTTCAACGGTTCTCTCAAGGCAACGGTTGTACACTGATCAGCCAAAACATTAAAACCACCTGTCTAATACTGTGTTGGTCCCCTTCGTGCCACCACAACAGCTCTGACCCGAGGAAGCATGGACTTCACAAGACCTCTGATGGTTGGAAAAGACATTATATATTATATAAGATATATAATATATAATAAGTTATGTTTGAAATTAGCAACACACTCTACATTTCTGTATCTTGACAATTTCTTGCTAGACTGAATGGGATTTTTTCAATTGTATTGTTCTGATATGAAACAAATTTTAGTTTTTCCATCTAAATTTGAGGCAGCAGTTGCAAACAATAGCCTGCACAGCCCATTGTGAGGAAAATGGGCCTTTAAGAGGAAGATATATCCATAAGATTGTACAATGTTTGTGAAGTTCATGGTGTCTCAACAGTATTGGTATTACACGTTTTTAGACATTGTTGAGTGGTTTACAGATGGACCAAGGAACTGTTGTGGTAGCTTTGTTGGCAAGATTGCCTCCCTCTATACACTATACATTGCCAAAGCAATGGGCTGTAATTGCTTATTTTGCTTGTCAGCCAACTCTCATTTTCTGGAATAGTGCACAGTCCTTGGCAAAGCATGCAAAACTAGTCCTCTTTTCAGAAGACAAATTTTAGTCCTGCATGTTAGTTTTTTTGCTCTTGTTGAACAAAATCAGCACCACAGCACTCTGGGTGGTAAAGAGAGATTCACATTCATTAAAATGGCATTGCTGTCCTCATTACTTTTCTTAATTTCTTAATCCAAGCCACAGTCATGATAAGTCTCCCTTCTCTGAGTATTATGGAAAATCTCTGCCCTCTGTACGCTATGGGTCAAACAGACAGACTGCTGCATTAGAGTCTATTCATTTCAATACTGCTATTAAGTGTGTTGCCTTGCTTGGCCCCAGACATAGCAGAGCAGTTAGTCTGGCCTGGCTCAGAGCCATACACATTAATGATGATTCACTTAGCTGAGGTCTGAGTGGCTTTAAGAGGAGCTGTGGGTCTATAGAGGTGTAACCTTCACAGTCCAGCTAAAAATAGTAGCCACCACTGATAATATTAGACCATGCAAATGATGATAACACTGGAGAGCAAAAAGTGTTTAATAAATACACTAAGTTGCCTGTTTATTAGGTACATCCATAATCTTTTGGCCATTCTTTCAGAAACTCCTAAGCTCTTTGTTGCCACACAGTTTATCAGTCAGCCTCCACTTTGTCCTTCCATAGAAAGGAACCACCATCACTGTCCAGATATTATTTGGATGGTGGACCAGGATAGTGGCTCATTAATGTCCACTTTCTCAGAAACACCTTAGTTCACCTCAATAATATGTGGGCCTCAGTAGTAGAGTGGCTCACAACAAGTTGCAATCATTTTGAACTTTTTGCAAAGTGAAAACACAGCTTATACAGCCCAGATTGCAAGTGAAGTGGGAGAAGTCCATGATATAATATGCTGAGCCTGAGTAGATTGTTTAGTTAATGATATGGAAATATGCAACTAATAATGCAACATGAGATAAGCTGTTTAATCTCTTCAGGCTGTAATAATGCGTTATAATGTACTTCCATAGCGAATGACTATACGAAATCATTACTTTAGACACTCAAGAGAATCTGAATAGATAAAATTAAACTTTTCTTGCAGCAGAAACATCTTATACTCCAAAAAAGCCAGAAGAAGTAAAGAGGTTGTTTTGCTGAATTACCTTTATGGCTATGAGCCTAACTTATCCAGGAATCAAAGATGTATTTGGCTGGCAGGGATCTCAGCAGCCAAAAAATTACTGGCATCAGTTTTGCCACCTCCTCATTCCTTCTTATGGCGTCAGAGGATCCTTCCTGATGACACATTAATGCAGTGCATGATTAGTTTTATTCTGTTTTCATTTCTTTCTGGCGAACTGCTAACATTTTTTTTATACATTATGATCAGTGCTCTCATTGGCTGTCTCAGCAGTGTGGAAAAGGGGTGTGGCTTTGTGCATGGAAAGAGTGCTAATCTGCTATAGAGACTGCTATAGAGAGCAGAATGGAGAGACATATACATTCTACTTTAAGCTTATTCACACTAAGAAACCAAATACAGTCACAAAATCATCCGCCAGTGCCAGCCAAGCATGTCACTACACAGCAGTGTTTTTTGCAGAAACCTTGCAATTTGTTTCAAAAGTAGCTTTTTATTATGTGTTAGTTAATGTTTTAGCATTATGTTAATTTCTTCTAGCCCGACTAGAGGGATTTTTCTTTTAAGTTAGAATCAAGCTAAAGGTGTGTCAATGGCATTTTATGGCAGCTCTCTAGTTTATTACATCTAAACTGACATCTAAAGTTTGTACCAGACATGTCAATAACACATTACTTACATTAGATGGTACAGATTAGATATTGACTCCTTCAGGTAAAGATTTAAACTCACAGCCTCTCTCAATGTTACTGGAGCCAATTAGCTTAGCTAAATGTCTAGTTCCTCTACTGAGGACAGAATGCGGTCCAGCCCGGAGCCTTTTAGTATCAATGAAAAGAGTCTGCTGAATCAGTCAATAATACAGAAGTTTAATGTCATTTTTTTTTTCACAATATATGACCCCAGACCCTATCTATCAGAGACATCAGTGTAAAACGGTAGCTGTGACAGTGAACCTTTGAGAGCTGGCTGGCCTCATTTGCTACTCTAATTTATAGTTGCAGTTATGGAAATGACCTTCTCTGCTAACTCTGCTGCCAAACCTACTGTGTATTACTACATACCGAGAAAGTAAAGTACATGATTCACTGTGTTCCCCTGCAGATGTGGCAGGGTTTTGGATGATAACCTTCGGATGAAGTTCAGTTTTGGACTTGATTTCGACGATTGTTTCCCTGTGCTTAAACACTTAGAAGCCAACAGAAGCTAGTGGGCAGTTGGTGTCTGTGTCATGAACCAGATTCCTTATAACTCTTCTACTGGTAACTACAAGGAAACATTATTATGTTAAAGATGCAGCAGATTAGGTGTGGCTGTGTTATGATGTGACAGTGATCTCACGTTTATGGCCCATGTTTGTCTTTGTGCCTTTAGGCCAGCAGTGACCTAGGTTAAGCCTGGGTAACCTGTGCCCCCTCTCAGCTGCTCAGTGTCCCTCCCCCTTGCTGTGCCAAGAGACTACCCTCCCATAGAGGAAATGGGAGATCATCATCAGGTCAAGACTTCCTTCCTTTACATACGACTGCAGTCACCCTCCAGAGCCCATCAGCACCAGCCTCCTGGATCTCCTCGCTCAGTAACTTCTAGGGAAGGATCTTCTGCAATAGCAACTACAGACAGAACACAGATTCCACGTAGGGTCCCAGAGAGCCTGTACAAGGACGCAAGCAGGGAGGACAAAGGTGCTGCTGTCCAAGAGGACACCTCATCATCTGTTGTGGACAGGACTACTGACAATATACCAGATGAAGCACCTTCGTCAGGATCTGATACAGTAACGAAGGATTATGCTGCTGCTCAAGGAGGGATTGCAGAAGAAAGCTCTTCATCGGATGCACTGAGAATACCCACCCAAAAAAGTAATATATTAAAAATATATTACAGTATAATGTCACTGTTGTATCAAAACAAAACAGTTTTTTAGAAAATTGCTTAGAAAAAGCATAAATTAATGTGCAAAAAAATCCAAGGTTTTGTTACGACAGCGATTCAATTCTACTTACACTTTGAAATATATTAGCGATATATAACAATATCTTATATTTTCCTAGGGATAGACGTCAGGACAGCTAAACAGGAGGTCATTCTAGAAAGAGGTACTCCATCATCAAGCTGTCCCTGTCCAACTGGAGATGCATCTACAGCATCAATAAACCATCATTCTAAGGAGTGCTCGGACTCTCTCAATCAACCATTGCTTGAAACAGAAAACTCTAGTGTTCCAGACTTGAATTCAGAAGACTCCACTGTTTGGGTTTTGCGCCAAGACACTCCAGAAATCATGAGTGAGGCGATTCCATCTCCTCCTGGGGGGAGCTCTTCTCCACCGATATATCCCAGAACGTCTTTGGCTCCAAGAGTGAGCTTCCTCTACCCAGCGACAGCATCTGACTTCCAGAATAAGACTCCAGGGGTCAAGCCTAAATTGAGCCCAAAGCCCAGTGTGGTTCCTCCAGCCTCTGCACCGCCTTCCAGCGCACATCGCTTGTCAACCACTAGTTGGGTGCACAGTGCCAAGCAGAAAGAGGAAGCTGGTGCTCTAAGTACAGCGCAGACATCAGTGAGAAAGAGCCCAGAAAGGACGTGTTTTGTATCAGCCGTCATCGAGAGGACCTCTAAGCTCTACGGAGATGCCTACAAACCCATAGTCAGTCAGAGTTCGAACAGCGTGACACATGCCAGTGAAGCATCTGCTAAAAGTGAAGCTCAGCCTGAGGAGGCTGGTGGAGCTCCAGCAGTGACTGCACTGAGTGAATCTACAGTCGCTACAGCCTGTCAACACACGGAGGTGCCATCAGCCATGCTCAAGCCTGAGGCACCTGAGAAGGTAAGACGCCTTCATATTTCTATAACATAGACTTTAGGTTTACTTAATTTTGGCAATGATTATAATGACATATTCATGTGGTAACTGTGCATATATTTGAAGTAAGTACTTTTTCTTTTTTCCACTGATTTTTAACATCTGTTTAATAAATTTAGCACAAAATACTGATCTGTATAAATGTTCTGTCAGAACTAATATGTTGAGATGCTCAGATTCTCAACAAGCTGTGTTTGGGTTTTTTTTTTTTTTTATAAAGTGAAGTGATAATCATTATAATTATTCATATTGAACAAAGATTGAGCTTATAGAGTTCTTTAGGAGACACTGTGAAAAATGAGTCTGTGGGATTTGACCACACAAGGGTGGATAATGTTTGGTGGCTACCCACCCAGATGGACTGATTACAGCTGCGTATTCAAGATTAATGTGTGTCATTCCTGCCATGAAATGGACCAGAAAGGATTTTCGTCTTCCTCCTTTGCGCTTGCCATTTTCCGTTTTCCCATTTCAGCTTCTTGTTTTACAGGAATTGTCTTCGGAGTAGAAGCTTGTGTCCTGTTAAAACAGGACAGATTTAGGTGTCTTTTGTGGCGGAATCCAGAAATGATTAATGTTGTATTTGCCTCAGAATTGGGAACATCATGTCTGGTGTACAAATTGTGGGCTTGTCCCACAACACAAACTGTTTCGTTTTGTGAAAAGCTCACAAAGTGTGAGTGTTTTTTTCCCCTTCTATATATAATTCTATGTGCCTCATTCTGTCCAACAGAGGGGCCAGTGTTAAGTGAATCTACAGAGTTGGACCACCCCCTAGTGTTACCCTTTCATTATGAGTCCCTTATCTGCACTCCATCAGGCCTCCTGCTGTATTTAAGAAACATTATCATTTATCACAGTAATGTCAGCGTTGTTTGTTTTTATGTGAAAGTCATTTACATTTTGAGCTTATATTATAATGCATTAATTTGCAGAAGTGGGCTTAAATATATGGCCCTCTCCATATCTCCATGGAAATGATGAACGATGCCTAAAGGCACTACAGACTCAGTCAATGCATTGAGCAGAGCCTGCATTTCATTTTCCAGAACTGCAGGCCATACAGTACCCCTCAGTGACATTCATTAAAGGGAAATATTGCTGACTTTTCAAAAATGTCCACATAATTCAGTCACTGAGATGTAAGCCGCATCGTTGAGAGTAGTTTGATGTGAAATGTATTGTAGGGAAACTTACAGAATAAGATTTCTTCTCAATGGTAGTGATAGGAACCGGGAGTTGCAAACACATCAATTTTATTTGCTATCCAAAACAGTGTTTAAAGTTTTTGAATGTGTGATTGATGGTAAAATAGTAAAAAATGCTTTCTTTGGCTACTAGTTTGACTATTTTTGCCGTACAATTTCCTGCATGTTCCACTCTGTCAAACATGAAATCAGTTTTGGGCCACTCTGGTTCTACTGTGAACTATATATATATTTGGAGACATCTGGAACCAAACCTGTGTTCTCCTTACCACCTCACAAAATATCAACTACTTTTCTACAAACAAAACAAATCTCGATACTTTTTTTGCTGCTTTCTTGTTTTTTTCTTTTTCTTTTCACTGGAAGTAAGAGGCCACCTGAATTCAATAATTAAGCGATGTCCCAATACTTTCGTCCATGTAGTGTATTTTGCGATCCTCAATCATGTTTGTAAGGACCATCAGTCCAGCTTATGTGAATGTCTTACAACGACCATACCTCCTGTTAGAGAGCTCTGGAAAGTCAATCATAAAATCCCGATATCCATTCTTGATGGATATTGCAGTGACGGACCCTTTTCTTGCTAAACTTTGGCTTCACCCACCCCACCCCCTCCGGCGCGTACCATTGTGCTGCTTCAAATTGCAACGCTATGGAACGTACCAAGTATGACTGAGAAAAGAGGGGAGGCGAAATGGGCAGCAAAACACAAAGTGATAACCAGGCGCTTGGACCAAAGCGTGACAGATGAGCTCCAGAGAAGTCCAGCTGTGTTAGACGAGCTCGGGTGGTTATCGGTGAGTGCTCTTTTGCTAAAAAGAACCTCAGTTTGGTGAATTTTCGGCACTACTCGGGATGGCCTTGTGTATTTTCACTTCTTCTCTCATATTTCTGTATATGTCACGCCTTCAGTCCCAGGCAGCCCGTTCAGGTGCTCAGTTCCATGCAACTACTCTCCTAAACTAAAGAGGGTCGTGTCTCTGTGTTAGGGCTGACTTGTCCACTTATTGAGGAGGACTTTGGACTTTTCTTTCTTCTTGCCACTCTGGAATATTGGCTTTTCTTTATGCTGCTTGTTCAGTGGTCGTAGAGTGCTGGCTAACCTGGTTAGCAGGCTGGAGAACTCGAACGAGGAGAGCCGTTGCCAGGAGTGCATGGAAACAGTTTGGATATGGAAGAGAGAGATGGGGTGAGACCCTTTAGTTCACCTTAATTGTGCTCATAGTGCTGTAATATCTGTGTAGTAAGCTACTTGTGGTTGAATCCTGAGATCTCTGGGCAGCTAAGGTGCCTTTTTTTCCAGGTTCTTGGTGCCTGGTTAGCCAGACAACACTGTTTTTGCCAAGAGAGCCCAGGATGTTTTGCAGCCTGTTCATAACAGAGAAAAGCTGATCTCCATGGCTCAAGCTAACATAAGGGTGTTGGAGACATAGCCAGTTATCTCACCGACTGACCAGAAGTACACGTTGCGCATATGTGGAGGGATAAAGTCCCATTTGAAGTTGTGTTTACGTTTCCTAAATGCATAGAGTCCATAGATGCAGCCTCCAAATTAGCTGTGATTGGGTCGGGATGCTTCTCTGTGGACCCCCTCTCTGAGCTTGTTCAAGCTTTCCTAGAGCTTCAGAAGAGGTGGATTTTCCCTCCCGACCACCAACATTTCGTTTTGTCATCTCTAAACTCTCCAGACAGGGTTATGTGTAGTATTTAACGGAGATGCACAGTCATTAAAATGCAATTTCGCAGCTCCAGGCTGTGGGTTTGTTGAGCTTTACCCTAAGGATGGTCCCCTTTCTTTGTTTAGGGCACTAATATCGTGCTCAGAGCCACTTGGCAAGGGGCGTCAGTTACTTTCTGTTCTGTAAGTGCATGTAAAACACAGACATGGTCTGCAGAATCCCAAGTCTGTGCGTTTTCTTTCAGGAATACAGTTGTATGTCAGATGCTGCTCTGTGACCCCCCTCTCTGAGCTTGTTCAAGCTTTTGTAGAGCTTCAGAAGAGGTGGATTTTCCCTCCAGACCACCAACATTTCGTCCTGTCATATCTAAACTCTTCAGACTGGGTTATATGTAGGATTTAAAGGAGATGCACAGTCGTTAAAACGCTATTTTGCAGCTCCTGGCTGTGGGTGTGTTGAGGTTTACCCTAAGAATGATCCTCTTTCTTTGTTTAGGGCACTAACGTCGTGCTCAGACCTACTTGGCAAGGGGCTTCAGTTACTTTTTGCAGGAATACAGTTGTATGTCAGATGCTGCTCTGTGCAGTTTAGCTGTGCTTGGCTAAATCCCTCTGCACACAGTCAGGAACTGGGCTAGAGCCCACACTGTGTATTCCCTCAGCAAATGTTTCCACCTCAGGATTTTTTCCCCTTCTGCCTCCCCCCTCCATTTACAGTAACTAACAGTCTTTCGGAGCTGGGTAGCTGAGGGTTTTTTTTCAAGAATAGTTTAACCGTCATTCAGTGATGCTTTGGGAAGTGTAAAAGGGCATTTTTAGTGAAGTTGAACATTTGGAATCCTCTGCAGATATGATGGAGGCTGGTTATTTTTTATTATTTTTATGCCTCAGACATTTGCAGATGGCTTTGTTCCCTGTAGGACAGAAGGAGGAGGGGAGCTCATTATACTGTCCAGGGAATTCGTCCCTAATTTGCATTTTCCTGAGTCCATGATATTCAGGTTTGGAGCTCAGTTATGAGACATTTACATGCAAATACAATACCTCTTTGCATAATTTACCAAACCCCGGTTGCAACGTAATTGCATATTAATGAGGGATTAATGCGACATAATCTAAAAAAAAGAATGTAAATGTATTTATTTATTAAGTTATTTTGAATACCAACCTGGCAACCTAAGTGTTAAGAAAACCGCACGAGCCTGTGGTCAGATTGCTGGTACGCAGCACACCTTTGCGAGTCTTTTTCTTTCCCGTGTGAGTTAAACTGGGTTTGATCTGTGCGGACTGCCAAAATGTGTTATTTTTTACAGCTTAGTATAGGGTTGGGCGATATGGCCTATAAATGATATTGTGATATTTTTATGCTATGTCACCTAACGCAGTATACATCTCAGTATTTTGAAATCTCTTCTGAAGGACTTCAGAAATGGTCAGTTTAACTCCTTGATTCATACGATCACACAGTATGATGATTGTTGTAGTCCCTGCAAATATAGGTGTGGATTAAAACACTTGTTTATATTAATTCGTGGAAATTACGTAACTGTTTGTTCTTTGTGTTTGCAATGTAATTAATCAAATGCAGAACAAGCCATGATATGTCAAGTACATTCACCCAGTCCTCGCTTAGTGCATTGCATTGCATTATTGGCACGGGTATAGTCTGCCTAATTTGGCCTACAATAACCAAAACAGATTTCACCTCTAAAGAAAGTCAGTGGGCTGTATTTAAGTTTTGAGTTACAAAATTTCTAATTGTAAGTTGCCCCAATAAAAAATCTGTATCTGTCATTCTGTCATTTAACTTATTATTTGAAATTCAGTTTATTCAAAATTTTTACTCAAAAGTTAAAACCCCTGTTTTTGCAGTGTCCATGTATACTGTGAAATATAATATTTGAAGTCTATTAGGGCTGTAAAATATGGACGAATATTAGCATTGAGATTATACTTCTACATAAGGAGATTGTGATGACTTTCAATATGTTAAAGGAACCCGTAGTGTCACTTTTCTGGAATTAAAAAGGCTTGAAGAATGTAAAGGTTGTTAACCTTCCCATCATCCAGCCCAAATATGGTAAATAAGTTGCAAAATCATCCCGTTTTTAAATGATAGTTTTTGAGATGTCACAAAATCAACGCATTTACATATATCTCCTTATTCATCCTAGAATAGTTTAACCCTGCCCATTAATGCTGAAGTTTAAAGGTGTGTTTCGGCCTTTTGTTGCTTTTAGAATGAGCTTCAATTCAGGGCAGCCAATCAGAAAAGAGATCAGTTACACATATAAATTAGGATGAATTCTCAATTATGTTTTTGGTACACAAACTCACACAAACGTCATGGTAGGAAAATGTAGAATACGGTCCCTTTAAAAACACCTTGGTGAATCAGTGTCTTTACTAGTTACATTCATCTGGAGTTCTTATTGGTTGTCTGTCAAAACACTGTGATTGGTTTGAGGCTTATTTACATATCGCAGCCTTCTGCGATATCAATATTTTTTTTTTTAGCTAAGCTTTAAAATGAGCTATTTTTAAGAAAGCACTTAATAAGAGCATCTAAAAGTAGACTATCCTGCTCAAACACTCTTTGACCCCACAAGAACAGCTAACTATATTGACATTAATAATGATATTACACCGTGAATGTGTGCTATTTAGGCTAGATTTGTTACATGATTGGATCAAATTTGTTTTTGTTTGTCCTTCAGTATCTGCTTTTACATTTTCTACTGATTTTGATCTAATCAATACTGACCTTTTTTATGTTCTTAGTTCATGTCCTGGTTGTGCGAATCAGTTTAATATTATTTGAAAGACACAATTCTTGTCTTCTAGTAATCTTCCATTTAACTGTAGTGACTTTTATTCTAAAATGCCTTCTGAGTTTTGGCTGAGTCACTGTGTACCAGTGGGGGAAAAATAATATTGACTAGTAATATGTTTCACTTCCCTCTCTCACCACCCCATCATCGAGTGAAAAAGCTCTGCAAACTCAGAGCCATAATTCCTCGTTTCACTCAGAAATGTGCCATGATGCACAGACAAATGTGTTATGATTTCCCAGTCATGTCAGTTTTAATATTTTGAAAGTTTTTTTATAGTTCTGGGGTGGATCCAAACAACATTGTACAGACTTTGAATACTGTTTTATATACTTTTGTTTTTCTAATAGTGTCCTCAAATACTCGTTCTCAGTACTACCCATAAAACACAATAAGATAAACATGTCATACTTAACCATAATTTTTGAGTATGATTACTTGTTTCAGATTTTTTAAAATAAAAAATTTGGCAGTTTTTCGATTTGTAACTAGTGTAACTAGTACAGTCTAATCCAACCGTTAACACGTTCTCTACATGGAACACACTTAAATGCCATATTTTAAGTTTTATTTTTGCAAAGGAGGAACTTAATACGAGGTGCCCAAACTTTTGCATAAACAGAGTTTGACATCTTTACGCTTGACATCTTTAAAAAGTTGTCTAAGGTAATTGTTTTCTGTTTTGTGTGTTTTTTACAACCAGTTGAATGATACCGTTGTGGTGAAAAAAACATGGTCGTCACAAATAGAATAGAATTTAGAATAGAAATTACCCAACCAATCAGATTGTGCCTTTGGAACTAATGGTTGTATAAAAGCCTTCGCCTCTGAAAAGTCTGGTCTAAAGGGTTAACAAAAAGGAAACGAATGAAGATGCAAATAAATTCTAGTATTCAATTTAATTGGGCCAACCCTACTTCTATCCTGAAACAGCTGACTGCAAAAAGGAACTGACACGGGTGATTAGGAATGAATGGAAAGTTTAATTTGTGATTTCATATGTTATTCACAGTCATGCAATGTACAACAGTCTGCTTGCACACCTGTCTTTAACATTTAACAATCAAGCGTTACTGTTTTTTGCATCATTACTCAAATACGTTATTACTGTGTAGCTACTTATTTACTTGTATAGTGAATTACATGGTCCATTACATAAAAGTTTGGTTTACATTCTGTATTGACAGTTCAAGTTTGTGGCTCTGACTGTTTTCTGTTTGTTTTGGTCTGAAGCAATATGAAAAACAGGACTATGCGCAATACAACATTCAATCAAGTTCACATCACAGTAAATTATTCTATGTTCAAACATGTAATAAGGAGAAGAAGTTCAGAACCTTCTACAGTATTCCTCCTCGTATTTCAGTAAGGTACAAGTGAGAAATAATCAACATCGCCATCAATCACTGCATCCTCAGAGGTCTTGAAAGAGTTCGTAATTTTAGGAATACTGGCTTTTGTTTTTTTATGTTGATTTTTTGAATATTCCATTTGTGTTCTTCGTGAAATGAATACACTGTTTTCGTGGAATGTTCAGTTTTAGACCTGCGATTTAGATGTAGATGCCTGCACGACTTGGGCGCCTACATGACCGTGTGGTTAGTGCGTAGTTCAGTGATTAGTGCTCTTGGCCGCGTTGGGGCACTTGACTGTGCAGCACGGTCCGTGGTTCGAAAAGATGTGGTGGACGTCTTCACATGCATTTTAGGAAGGCATGTCATAACTACAGAAGAACAGACTTTGTCTCAGATGTTTAAACCAAGTGAAATCCTAAGAGGAATAAATGGAATAAATGCTCCCTTAATATGTCAGTATTTTCCTGTTATTTTGCAGCAGCTCACATTTGGAAAGATTGTGTCATAGTAAGATGTTCTGCAACATCTGGATGTAGAAGTGGGGCATTTTAAAGCCTCTTAAGCTGACTTTTGAAGCTTTCAATATTCAAAAGACTTTAAAGGAACAAAGAATTCATTAGGGATGCATCAATCATTAATGTTTATGGCGGACTCTGATTCTAATTCCGATTGTGATTCCAATGTCCTAACAGCCAAACTGTATTTTTCTTTTGGGGTGATTTTTATTATCCCAGTGATCGTGCATACGTTTTCTCTCTTTTTAATTAAAACAACAAAGACAATAACTTTGTTCATTTACTTTTTCGCACTAAGAGATTCATGGACTTGCATACATTTCATACAAAGCGTTCAGAGGAAATTTTCATAGATACCATTTTCATAGATGAAAATGATCGTTTTCATAGGTAGTTCTTATACAATTATGAATCCTAGCACATTTCTAAGGGACTGTTTTTTGATAGAGCAGAAATTAACATCATGCAAGCACACAAAAAAGGCTGCTTACTGTAATGTTCTCTCTGTCTTTTCCCTGTTTCTTGGCTTTTTTTTCTCCCGTTTTCTTGTCTGTGTCGTTGCTTTTGTCCTCCTGTTTTGTGAGCCTTTGTTTTGTGTACCCTGGCCGTGTGTCCGAGTTTTGTTGTTGTTTTGGTCTTAGCTCCGCCCCCTCGTTCTCCCTGCCCAGATGTTCTCGTTTCTCTAGTCAGTATATGAGGGACGTTCAAAAAGTTTCTGCACTTTTTAAACTCTGTTTATTAAGAATTTCAAAACCAAATGACATCACTTTTCTGCATAGACGCCTTCCATGGTGATGCAGTTTTCCCCGCGTCGTACCAACTACTACCCGCTTCGCCGCTTCCAACGAAAATATAAAATTGCGGAAACTTTTTGAACATGCCTCATATAAACCCCTGTGTTTCAGTCTGTGGATTCTGTGTAAACTTCTTGTGAAACTTCTTGTTAAACCTTTGCTGCTGTTATTGCTTTGCTCGTGTCTTTGTTATGTCTGTTATTATTTTCTCGTGTGTATGTGTACCCGGACCCCTTGTTGATGTTTGTATTTTTGTTTCTTGTTTTTGGTTTGTTTAGTAGACGTTTTGTGGATCTCGCACTTACGTCCTGTTTGTCTCGACCTAAACACACTACACTAACGATGAAAATGTTTGCTTACAAGTGAATGTTTCTACAAGAAATACTTCTATCTAATGAAGTGTTCATGATTATTTAACAAAAGAGAACAAACAAACAAAAAAAAAAAAAACCAATGAACAATAAATATTCAATGATTTCTGTTAGTATGACTACAAGCCAAAATGCCCCAGGGCTGCTTTGGAAGAGTAGGGCTTCATTTCACGCTGGAACACATAAACTATTCATTTCAACACTATTTGTTTACAATTCAGATATTACAATAGCAAATATAGTCCAAATTATTACTTTTTTTTAGAAAGGTCAAAAATATATAAGTGCAGTACCCGTGTACTCATGTGCTGGGTCACGTTGTGTACGTCAGAGTGATCTAAATAAGACAGCCGATCTCCAGTCACGTTATTTGTCACATACATAGTTATATAAGTACAGCGTGTAGTGAAACGAGCCCCTGAGTCGACCCATAATACTGTGCAATAAAGTTATCAAACAAAAATCAAATTTAAATTTAACAAGTTTGGAAAGGCTAAAGTAAACAAATATTGTAAACATTGCAAACAGAAGCAAGATCTGAACAGTGTGCTGGTTTGAGTGGTTGATGTACAGACTTAAATGACAGACAGCAGGTGAGATACAGTGAGGTAGAGAGGCAGGTGAGATACAGTGAGGTAGAGAGTTCAGTTAATGTTATAATGAACAGTTAAAGTTGTGGTGTCGTGTCCTGGTTAAGGTTCTCATGGCCTGAGGATAGGATCTGCTCCTGAGTCTCTCTGTTTTGGC
>JBBPCZ010000037.1:4341306-4379654 GCA_037974445.1 Brycinus macrolepidotus
ACACTTTTCTACAGCACCAGAGTAAAAATCCTTAGGTTCACTGGAGAGACCTGAAACTTCTTCACCTGTCTCAGATGATAGAGATGCTGCCTTGCCTTTTTGGACTGGGCTTGAATATGAATATCAGCCGATTCTGATTCTGGCGAATTCACCCCTAGGAATAATTAACCTTCGGCATTCATCAGTGGCCTCCATTATGAGTGGGTTTTCAGTTCTTTTCTGAAGACAGAGGAACATGTCAAATCACTGTCAAATTACTGAAAAAAGCTATATTTCTGGTAAAATTGAGTTGGGATTAAATTCTGCAGGAAGGTCAGTTTACAGGAGAGGACCAGATGATGAACAGAGGATGATGAGTGTGTGATGTTTGCTTACAATGGTAGCTCAACGGTTGCTTTAATTTGGGACCCTCCCCCTATTGTGTGCAGTGCATGGGGGTGTGTGTCACCGCTGCACAGAGTTAAATAGATCATCTCTAATTCCCAGCCTGTGCTCCTTGTGTCTGTTTCCTCTAAGGCGCACCCTACATGGATGCCCTACATTTCACCTCATTAACTCATTTTATCATCGCTGCTCAAATTCTCTTGACCTTCAGAGTTAACATCCTGTCTCTGCTGACACCCTGCAATAGCACTGTAAATGTATTTCATAACTAGAGGAAATGATATAAATGTAATGTAGGCAACCGCACTGATTGCACGTAATACAACTAAGCCAATTTAATAACAGCGGTCCCGATCCAACATATCAAACTGGCAGCAAAACAGCTTTAAAAGACATAAGCCATTACTGCAACCAGGTCTGATGACTAGAGATTGAGCAACATTGCATAAGCTGTTAAAACTCTAAAATTATAACTGGTATTAAAGGGGCTGTCGACCCAATTGCAAATCTCAGTGATGCTAGGGATACGTGACGTGTGCAGATTTGAAAAATATATATCCGAAACCGTAATTTAATCATTTATGGCTTGGAGTTAAAAGCTAGAAGTCTCTGTCTGATCAGAACTGTATGGACATTTCAGACTGCGCTGTGGTTTACAGTAGCTGTATAAATTACCCCACAGGAGCAGACGATTTGCCTTTTTTAAAGGCCCATATCATACTTTTTCTGGTATTTTGTTGTTTATCTCAGAGGTGAACCTCAGTTTATCCCTCAGGATTAAACGTACCGCTTTTGTTACTGTGCCATTAACACTGTACATGTAAATGATCTTTGTTCTGATTGGCTGCTCTGCATTGAGCCTCATTCAAAAGGCAGTCTGGGCTGAATCTCTGCTTATAACGTCAACACGAATACATTTGGCTAAACTATTACAAGCTGAACGAACTGATGTATTTAAATGCTTTAGTTTTCATGACATCACAATGAAAATGAATTTAAAAAGACTGTTACCTCACAACGAGAAGGTCCTGGGTTTGATTCCTAGCCAGGGTGGCCTTGGTCCTTTCTATGTGGAGTTTGCATGTTCATCCCATGCTAGGAGCTCTGGTTTCCTCCTCTAGTGCAGAAACACGTACGTCAGGTGAACTGGAGATGTAAAATTGCCTTTGGGTGTATGTCTTTAGGCCTGTCGAAGGTGTTCCTCTGCCTTTTGCACTGCAGAGTCCCTGTTAAGGCTAAGCAGCTCAGTAAATGAATTCATTGTTGTGTCTAGGTGCCCATGATGGATGACAGATCATTCAGTTTACTTACAGTAAACACCCAGTGACAGCAGACAGTAAAGAAGAACAACTCTAGTCATAAGCTCCTTTCCAAAGCCCAGCCAAGCCAGAAGAAACCATCGTTACTGAAATGACCTGCGTTGTTCTTTATTTGACGGTTACTACTAAATTCCTGCAGGAGTTAGGCCTAACAGCATAAACACATTAATGAAAGAGATCGACGGTGCTTTTAAATTCCTCAAGGGTGTTGTAACATACCCTAGAAGCAGCAAAACATGGGTTTCAGTATATCTTGTAAATATGCACAGAAAATAAGTGTGGGTGCCTCTAGTCTCTGAAGATAATAACTATGTTAAAAGATCACAGGCTGACATGCTGGGTTATCTTAAACTGAGTCAGTTCCACAGGACAGAACTTCAGTCGTCATGTAGTCTTGAAACGTCAGTGAAGTTGTTTGGTATATCCGTGGGGTGGCTCTTAACCGTACCTCATTAGCAAAGACAAGCCAACAGATTTGTTTCTCAAACAAATCTTAAAAATAAAGTTGCCAAAAATGTTTCCTCTAAGAGTGATGCCACAGAAGAACCACTCAACCATCTGAGTGGCAGCTTTTCTAATGGAATAGTCTGCTCTGTCACATGTGTAAAGTACAGTTGCTTACCACAGACAGTTATTTTGACACTTTCCCCTCCTATTTAGAAGAAAGCATAAAACTCATTAACTTTGAAGTGTAATCAGTGGCAGACTAACAACGTTGAGTCTACACAGCCCCACTCAGGTTTTAATAGAACCCTACTTAAACACAAGAAGAGTGTGAATAGTTTAGTTAATCGCGGCAGTCCCTGTCATTCTGGTAAGTTGCTTTCGCCCTCATTCAGTGTGTGTGTGTGTGTGTGTGTGTGTGTGTGTATGTATGCCGAGACCATAGAAAAGAGATGAGGCGTTTTGGAAAGGCATGCATGCCAAAAGGGACCAGCGTTATTGTAATCGTGTTAATAGACTATGTTCAGTTCACAGTGAAGTGAAGGTGACAGGGACAGAGCCTTGTTACTAAAGTTTGCTCTTTCACATCGTAGCACCCCTCCTGAATGGTTCACAGTGGCTCTTCTGTTTTTACAGCAATTTTAAAGTTTGAATTGTGTTTGGATTTATGTGAAACTGGTGTGATGTTACTCTTTAAACACATTTATAATAAAAGCCAATAGGCAAATTGAGTAAATGGGGGTTCATTTAAAGTTCCAGCCACTGAAAGGTTCTTTAGGGAACCAAAAGTAGTTCTTCCTTGACATTGGTCCCTTTTGGCACCGGTAATGCTTTACAGAGCATATGCCTAACATTAACAAAACCATGCTATAAACATATCGTGGAAGATGCCAGATGTTCTCGTGTGTTGTGAGTATCGTTGCCATTACCAGTAATTTTAATGACAGATTTAGTGTTTCATGTCATAACAGTTTATGTCAGATTTTAGTTCAAAGTCATGACTTTGTATATTCTGACAATTACTAAAATTACACATTATGTTAACGGTCATAATCTGTCCCAACAACTCATTCTAGTATATGACATCAAATATTCAGTATATGTTTATGACATGATTATGTCAGTGTTATATAGCAAAGTTAAATGGACCCTTTATAAGCATAAGGAAATCATGAAAGGAGCTAGACTAGAAAGGAAAATCTTGTATGTGATTGACAAAAAAAGATGAAAATTTTGAGTGTTATTTGAAGTCACTGACTGCGGAATGGTCTTGGATAGATTTGGATCGTTTTACAGTGTTCTTGCTCATTTTATTTTTATTTGCATTTACAGTCGTTAGACATTAGAAACGGAAATCAGTTACACCAAACTGAGGAAGGGTCCTCTGCAGATTAAACACAGGAGTTTTGTAAGCTTTTGATCCAGTGCATTTGGCAGGATTTAGCAGTTAATCCAAACCTGGGCTGGAGTGCCGCCAAAGTACCGCTGCGAAAAAAGTCCCAGCTGCTGGAAAGCTTAAAACGAGTTTGATTATGCCTGAACACTTTCCTGTTTACTTTTCACTGAGTGTGTGAGGAAACATTTTGCCAGTTTGCTCCTGTTGGATGATATGCCACCAGAAACTGTAAACATGAGGGCTGCAATTATAATTTGAAAATATTTGATGAATTTGATCATTGAAGTCTAAGATAACTGTAGTGTTATTTGAATATTCTGTGCACCGACCGTCTGTTAAGTTGCCACATTGGACCGGTTTCCCAGGATTAGCAAATTTTATACTACTTGCTATGAGAATAATTGCCTATTAATGTTTTATTACATTTAAAAAAAACCTAAATTAACTCAGGTAAATGAATAATATGCCATGATTTATTTCCTCAACTCACTGTTAATCTTACTCATGTTGAACAGGGCATGAGGCCATGTTTAAATGATTTATTTACATATTTGATTTATTGAAATGTGAAGAGTTGTGTGGCAACAAAAAGAGATTGAATTAAAAAATGTGATCTTTGAGGAAGTTCAATCGTTCAGTATAAGTATAAGAGTAAAGTGACCATTTGTCATATATGAACACAGCACAGCACACAGTGTGAACAGCGTGAAATTCTTTCTCTGCATTTAACCCATTCACCAAGGGAAGCAGCGGGCAGCCAGGAACACAGCGCCCGGGGAGCAGCGTGTGGGGGTACCTCAGTGGCGGCACTAGCAGTACCTTGCTCAAGGGTACCTCAGTGGCGGCACTAGCAGTCCTGGGGTTCGAACCCATGACCTTCTGGTCGCAGGGCCAGCTCCTTAACCACCAGGCCACCAGCTGTGGAATGAACATTCATGCTATTAAGTAAAACAGTTGTTTAACCTCAACTAAAGACACTGTATTTTCTGTGTTGCTTTAAAAACATCATTAAAATTGAACTTGAACTTGAACTTTGGCTCAGGTTCAGCTCTTTCATGCAGACGAGCAAAGACGATACGGAATGCTTTCAGAGACACAGTAAGCTGGCAGCAGGCCCAAAAAGACTTCACATACCCAGACCAGTCTTTCTGGTAGGCCCTACTTAGGCCCAGCTTAATTCTTTCCTCTATAAACACTGAATTTCCCCGCCTAATTGCATTTCATCAACTACTTCCTGCTCGTGGTGCTGGGTCATGCAGCTGCCTGGCAGGGAAACAGGGCTAAAACTGTACAAATCCGTAGGTGGGGTTACCCTGATGGTGCGGAGGGAAGTGCACAGTTTGCCTTCTTTCGTTCTTCATTCGTCATATAAAAGGAAACGCACACCTAAGTTCTTTAATGAGGTCTCAGTGTGTGATGCCTTTCTCTTTTCTCAGTTCTGTCTGTCTCAGATACCACTGTAGTGCGAATTTGAAATGCTTACATTTTGTTTTTCGATTACTCACATTTTTTTCTTGGAGATCAAGACCGACAGCATTCCTCAGCTGTTACTGGCTTGTTTAGTAGGAACAAAAAGGTATCATGTAGAAAGGAAGGTCACAGGTATTCTTTGAAGAGTCTTTGAGTACTGGAATAGTCGTCACTACACCACAGATCATTTTGCGTCTTTAATAAAAGAGGTTGATGGAGTTCATTACAGCTTTAAAACACACCATACAGTACCGAATCCATACAGTTCGTTTAGGAAAATGGAGCTGCAAATAAAGACTGGTTTGAATTCGCTGTTTTTGTGATGTCACAAAAATCAAGGTATTTACTTATACCGTCCTACTTTTATCTGCTGGTGAAGTGTTTGAGTCTAGACTGCTTTCTGAACGAGGCACGCAAATGTCATAACCTCTACATGTAATGTGTATGTGTTGTATCTATGATGTGTTTTCTAACATTATATAAAAAAAATCTTTATTTTTCCCTTTGGTAGTTTCCAAGCAGATGTGTGCACACATTCAGAACTCAATTCAGATCTTTAAGGGATTATTTTTTTCTTTGTTTCTTACAAACAGTAACAAAAGGTGACTGAAATGTGAGGTTTATTACTAATCATGTGCTCAGAACAGTTGCAGCACCAACAAAAAATCTGAATTACTAGACACTTACATCACATTCATTGCATACAGGAGTAAATCTGTAATTGAGCAGCATTGAGAAACCATGTTACTAAAGCAGACGAGTGTAATTAAGGGCAGAAATAGCTATTTGACTTGGCATTAAAGGGTTAAACTGGTTCATACCACAGCCAAGACACATGCAGAGGAGGTAGTGATGGTAGAGAAACACGGCACTGCTTTCAGTGGTGAGCTGAATTGCTCAAGTCCCCGGGCTGCAGCGCTTAGCCTCGTTAATGACTCCATTAATTAGCCTGCTCTGTCTACTGAATGAAGATGCTGCTGCCCAAAAGACTTGGCTTCTAAGCTGCCTGTGGGCCTGTCAGACAGATTTTTGGACTTTGGGCATATTTTACAAAGATTGTGCTGACTCAACGGGCAAGGTCAGGTGCATTTAAGGACTTTATTCTGAGTACAGTCGGGTATTACTAGGACTGGGTATCAACACTTTTGAGGTACCTATCTTATTACTTCAATACTACTGAGTATCTATGGCATTCAGTACCTAATTCAGTCTGTAAGTAGTTGGTCTTATCGGTGTCTGTGAGCCGACATGCTATTTCTCTTGGTTTAAGACACACTTACTTTCAGTTTTTAATCTAAAAGAAGATATTTCAAAAATGTTGTTCAGGTGTCATTCAGGAATCTGTACTGACGGATTAGTATCAGTAAAGATATTTAAAAATGTTGATGTTGTTACATCGATTTGCAAACAGTGCTGTTGATTCAGCTTCTTACAAGCAGTAAAATCAATTTTGGCTGCGTGATATGGACAAAATATTAATACTGTGATTATCATACTACTATATATTGTGATCCTGATGCCATTCAGTACATTAAAGGCCCATATCATCTCTTTTCTGAAATTTAAGTATTGACGTTTGTAAATGTCTTTTGCCGTCCCCATCCACTCCGCCCATATATGAAAACTAAGCTGCGACAACAGCCCGTTTTTAATGAATAGTTTGTGATGCCACAAAACACATATACATATGTCTCTTATTTGGCTTACAGTAGTGTAGCCCCGCCTATTCAAGGAGAGTTCCTGCAATACAGGGCAGCCAATCAGAAAAGAGATTATTTACATGTAACAGTTAAGATGAATTAGGAGTAGTATTTTTGGTACACAAGCTCACAGAAACATTATGGAAAAAATGAAATAGAAGAAAAATGTAGAAAATGGGCCCTTTTATAAACACCACAGTGAATCTGTGTCTTTAATGGTTAAAGATCGGGCAAAATAATTTGACTTTTGTTGGACTGTACGAATACCTCAATTTATCAAAACACCCAGTAACACTCACCTGATTGGTCACCCGGTCAGAAACACTGTGACTGGTTAGAGGCTAAACTTTAAAACTCCTAGGCTGCTTTACTAATAACTGACTGTGTGGGTAGCACTGAGTCAATTACTCGGCAGCTACGAAAGCCCTTGATTAAAAAATGAGTATGGGGACCTAGTACGAGAGCACTTTGCTGGGAATAGATGCCTGCATTCCCTGTCCAGCCAAACGGAGCCATAGCAACTGCTCTGTCAACAGTCTAACCTTTCAGTGCTGTGGGAACTCCGTGCCTACTCTGTAGCTTGAAATTTACACTGGCATTTTCGAAAGCAGTGGCTTGCTGTCCCTGGCACATCCCAGATTTACAGAGTAATTCAGCGTTATTAAATGTTGTTTGATCGAAAGTAAATGTACATTCATTTTCTTGAGATCCGAGTGCTGTCACTATATTAAAAAAAACAAACAAACAGATTTTAGACCAAACATTTAAAATTGGCTTAACTGAACAATAAAAAAACATGCATAACATTTCTAAGAAGTTTTCTTACTGAGACCAATTTAAAATATGTTATCAGCCAAATTGCCAACTAATCTACTGATTCATTGAGTAGGTAAAGTTTAGCCAGTAATTGTTGTTAATCAAGAAGTTTAGTCAGTTTTTGGTGCTTGCATTATTTGAGTGTTGATTATTTAAGATTTTCAGGTGTACTACAAGTTGTATTATACAGTTAGATTGTGTAGTAGTGCATAGTAGAGGGTGGTATGGGTTCATTTTATATGATGGTATAATTTAAGTTTCTGATGGTTTTGGTATATATCACGGTATTGTGAACTGAAATTAGAGTCTCAAGCAAATTCTGTGCTTATTTGTGGCATACTGGTTTGAAAGTAATTACAAAACTCGTACCTTTGGCTGAATTTTAAATGGTAAAGTAAAGGGGCATTTGGCCGACACCCTTATCCAGAGCTACTTATAATCATTAGTTACAGGGACAGTCCCCCTGGAGCAACTGAGGGTTAAGTGTCTTGCTCAGTGATACAATGGCAGAAAGTGGGGGTTTGAACCTGCAGCTTTGTGGTTATTGGGTTCACAGGCAAGTGTTTTACCCACTGGACCACTACCACCCCCCGCAAATGGTGTTCTGGATGAACTGGTATACTGCCCACTACTAGTATTGCAGTTATGAATACAAATATTTATTATGGTTTCTTTTTAATGCATGTTATGGTCATTTGATTGTTTCGAATCAGCCTTTTATATCGCAGTGGTCTTCAGTGGTGCCGCAGTGTGTCTTAATCAGTGGTCTCTTTCTGCAGGCTGACACATTTGTTTGGGCCAGCAGCTCCTCTTCGCATGCCCAGAGTGTCGCCAAGGCCAAATACAACTTTCTCTTCGGAAAAACAGACGACTCGAGTACATCAAACAGTGGTAAGGCACCTTCTAAATTCTCATGATACTTTTTTTTGGGCACAAATGAAGAACGATTCACAGTCGTAAAGTAAAATCACCACTCTACAGTTTGGCACCTAGTTAAACATGCTAGAGATTTTCAAAAATTATTTCTGTTGTGCTGGGAGTGGTGGTGTTGTAATCTTGTCTATGATTGCATAATGGCAGATAAGCTGATAAATCTTTCTGATAGATCCGTTCTGTGATTACACCAAACAACCTTAAACAACATGCTGCATATTCTGATATAAAATCGGATTGATTTTAAGGAGCTAAAATCCTGATATTTCACAAGATAATTTTATATCATTGAAATGAAACAGACCAAGTAGTCAAAGCTGGCATCAGTAGTTTTTTTAAGTCGGGACTCTTCTGGAATATTTGGTTAAGTCTCTTCACATTCCTGCATAGTCTCCTTGTCCTGATTAGTTAAAATCCGTGACATTTTAATGTCGACTAATTTTATTAGCCAAACGGTATATCAACTGCCCTAATAAATATATGTTTTTATTTTGACTATTTTTTATTCTGATGTTACTGTTTTCAGAAACACAGAGTCTAGACCCCGGAGAGCATTTTCCAAAAGCCCTGTTGTCAGCAACTGAAACTCTGTTTCATGTGGACAAAGAAAAAACAAAGCAAAAAAAAAACAATTTCAGAAAGATCCGTACATGTGTGGACAAGCCAATCTGCGAGCATTAGCACACAAGCAACCCAGATAACAGATAACAGTATAATTTAGCAGGTCAGTTTAGCCCAAAATGTGGCTCTCCCCTCCAGCCATGCAGCGGATTTATTGTTCTGAACTAAAACAGCCAGCTGAAAAGCAGTTATAAGCACACAAGGACAGACAGTGGCTATTTTTGAGTGTTTTTTTGGTCCATGCCATCTGTATTTTCCCTTTTTCAATGAAATGAGAGCAAACACTATCACGTCAACTCATCAGTAACAAGATCTGTGGCCAACCACTTTTTATCTACGTTATTTTTAACCATTATTAGTTATTGCATCCCTAGTGACAAGGTTAACTAAAGATGATATCCGTTTCAAACCCAGCAGTAAGCTTTTACCCTTCACTGCTGCTCTGTTGTTCTTTCACACTTTGGTTCCAGTCAGACGCTGGTGGGGTTATTGGTTGTCAGTCATTTTCTTTAAGTTCAGCTCCTCCAGTTTTCTGTGCTTATGTGATGGATGTTCTAGAGGAAAGGTGAAATTCAGGTCTCCTGCCCCTGCTAGTGAGCTTAAGTTGCCCTCACTTGGACATGCGTGTTGACTTTTCCTGACTGACAGTTCAGGCTCCATTAAAGGACGGCGCTGTGACGTGACTCTCATGACCTACTTAAATGCCAGCTCTGGAATTGCTGGATTGAGGCAAATGTCCTCATTTCCTTGAGTGACAGTAGAGCTTGTTTTATTGTACTGTAGATCTGATCAGTTTGAATTTTAAGATTTACCTCATAAACTATGATGGTCACAGCAAACACTCTATATGTATGTATATATATATATATATATATATATATTTCCTTACTTTAATAATCAAATCATTATGCGTGCTGCTTCTGCTTGTCACAGTGGTGGTGTGGTGTGACAGTACTTCTCTGTCTTGATCTTGCCTCTCTCTGTTTCCAGTCGCAATTTTTGCGGTGCTATTTGAGTAAATCATACATATCAGAGCTGTCATTCTACAACTCTGCAAGGAACCTAAAAAGTTATAGGTACATACAGTACTGTGCAAAAGTCTTTTTATAAATATTTAAATATTTAAAAAACTGTTTAGATGAGCAGTGAGTGTTTTTTTCTCGTTAATGTAACTAAATATACTGAATAAAATGAAACAGAATGAATACAAATAACATTATAAAGTAAATAATGATTTTATGTACAGTATATCAATGTGTTTCTTGTGGAAGTCCAGTATTACTTGTAGTTTCCATCAGAAACCTGGTTTGACTCAATCAGTCCTTAAATATATCAGGAGCTGCTGATGGAGTTTCACTAATTCAAGCAATGGCTGGAGTCATCGAGGAGAAGTATGGAACCAAACCTGTGTTCTTCTTACCAATATCAACTAGGTTTTTTTTTTGTTTTTTTTTTTACAAACAAACCAAATCTTGATTCTTTTTGCTTCTTTCTTGTTTGTTTGGATTTATTCTAATGCTAACTTTGCTAGCAGAAAGATACATTATCACACTCTGAGAGAAATGGCTTTAAACGATTTGCATAGGTGCCCAAGACTTTTGCACAGTTCTGTATGTCACGTTTTTGTGAACTTGAACATGTTCATAATAAATGCAACAGAACTGAAATAAAACAAGTTTTATTTGTGTTGTCTTGCGTGATAATGTCTTGTTAACCCAGAAACTGAATGACCTGAATTTCAAAAAAATAAATTCTTAAGCCTACCGTTATTAATATGGCAAAGCAGTAAAGTAGTGAATATTTAAACAAAACAAGCATTTTCAAATATCCTCATTGTGTGCTCCCGAGGGTCCATGGGAAGAGAAGTTAGGAGAAGATGTGACAACGGCAGCGTTCAAAATTCTGTCCCTTCAACAAGAGACTTCTTCTTTTAATGTGCAACGAAACCAGATCAGCCCCTAAACCTTGTGTCAGAGTGCAGTCTCTCAGAATGACCACTATCATATGAACAATACAGCACATTTGAATAAATAATACATTTTTTCCATAAAACTGCAGACTACTCGACACTGTTGAGTAATGATTGTATTACTAAAAGAGTGCTGTTTGAGTATATTGTAACTGATGATCGATTCATTGACTCACCTCAGTCCTCTATATAATACAAGCTGTTCTTGTGTTTGCCTAACATTGGAATATCAGACGAAAACTGTGTAAAAGTTTGTGTATTGTCCCTTTGCTGCTATAATCAGTGCCATCTTTTTTACTCCATTATAGAAAAGTATGAGCATGTCTAAACAGTGTAGTATGTGTTTTAATGAACTTCAAGCCAAACATAAGTGTACTTTTATTGATGCAGTTCAGAATTGTATGAGTGGGATTGTCCTGTGATATTTTGAAGGTCATTGTTAAACCTTTTAAAATAGGCCTGACGTGATTCACAACTACAGAGACAAGAACACATTTTAGCAGTAGTTAGTTAGCATTTGGATTGACCTACAAAAGTGGAGCCTTGTCATCATAGTTGTTGGTGTAGAAAATGCAGCCACAAAAGATTTTGCCATTTTAATTAAGGATTAAAATGACATTTAATTAGATTTTCTTGTTTAGGGTATAAATGGATGCTTTTACTCATTAGAGCAACTAACCCTATCAATAAACAAGAAGCACAGAAAACAAATATGCAAAAAATCACTGCCTACAGGCTACAGCATTACTGGGGATGTGCCCTGGCATTTGTTTACAATGCAGGCAGTACTTTCCATGTCCCAACAACATAAAAATGCTTCTAAACATTTAATTGAGATGCTGTGTTCATGTTGGGTTTCCAGGGAAAAACTGGCAGATGCTGCCACCTTGTGAAGAGACACTCCAATCCAGGGCCTCATAAATCAGTCTCTTTTAGCCCGCTGATCAAAAGTGCCTTGTTCTCACTGCCAAGTGACTTTTCAGTTCCGCTGATACTGTGTAAATTCAGCCAGTGCTCAAAGCTGTGAAAACCAAAAGTCCCTTCTGATAATTGTTAATTAGTTTTAAATTAATATTTAAGGCTTTGCACTACTGTTCATAAGTTTGGAATCAGTGTTTTCAACATAACACAGTCTTTGCGCAGATACATGTATAAAATGATTCTAATATGCTGATTCTGTGTGCTTTGGCAAGTTTCAGAAAAAAGAAAAAAGCCGTTTTTTATATGTTTCTTGAATACGATAGGCCCAATTAATTTGAATAGTGAAGTGTTTGTTTTGTGGTATTTGGTTCTCAGTGTAGTATTTGAATGCTACGTCTATTTTCCCATGTGCCACTGGCCGTTTAAGCTGAAAGAGCAAAGATGCTTAAGAACTCATGGGAGCGATAAAGAAAAATGGGACATAAAAAATGTGCAAATGTGCAGTAAGTGGCATGGTGTGCCTAGGAAACAAGACAGGTTTGATGCATCACCTCAAATGTTTAATATATAGCAGTACTTATCTGAGTGTTCTGGTCAGGGCGAATGACAAAATTAAGGAGTTGCGAACCTCAAACCTGTTAGTTGTGGTGGGCTCTGTCAGTAATGAAGGAGAAGGAACGCTGGCGCTGCTGCCATCATGGTTGCTTTCAGGCAGATGAGTGTGTCACGAGGGTTAATTTTACACGTCGGCCTGTAGGACGCCCTCGTGCTGCTTTCTATTAAAAAAGGGCAAGCTAGCCAAATAAAATAACTCGATATAAAAATGAAAACAAGCACTCATAATACAAGTTATTCATATGTTGTGCATGAAACAACAGCTGCTTTATCTTTTTAAAACCTCATTGTATCCAAAATCTTAGAAATGGATATATAGCATTTTGGAACTAAACTGTTCAGTTATTAATATGACAGATGAGGTGAAATGGCAGTAGTGTGCTTGATGAAACTTTCACTCAGTTGCAGTTTGACACATATTTTCCATGCAACATAACATGAAGCAGTTCAAAGATAATCAAAACCGCATGTAACACATTCAGTTATTCCAATACGTGTAACACATTTAGGGGCTAGCCAGTATTTCCCCATAAATTATATCGTGTGGCTGTCTAAACTGATGTGTGGCATGTTATTCAGCTTTTATTCCCATCTTTATATTTCTGTCTGTAAAGAAAAGACAGTTGATAGCAATATATTAGTTTTATAATGTATCTCATCATACAGCACGCTTACACAAAGACTGTATGAAAGTCTTACCATGTAAAGTAAGCCTAACATTTTAAAGATGTTCATTATTAAGTAAATGTCTGTGCTGTTCTTTGTGTCCCCATCCAAAAATGCAGTGAAAGAGACATCTGCATGTGCCGCAGCCAGCAACGGTTTAGTCTGGGCACTTTTCCCATGCCTCCCTCCCTCTCTTTTTATGGAGTGTAGACAGTAATCCTCTGTTCCCTAACTACACTAGAACTGTTCATCATTAGCTCACAACAGCGGTCTCTGATACACACAAGTCAACTGATGCAACTCTTGTAACAGCAATATTAAGAGCTCATAATCACTCTTACATCACAAAAGCATATCACTACATAACATGTTACAACTGCAGCCTCTCAGAATATGAAATGGTGGTTTTCTGGGTCAAATTATTTGGCTCCATTTCAAGTCCAAACTAATTAAATAGAAGTAAAAGACAAATATATTTGAACATTGCATTAAATCCCCCTTTAGGTTCTCCAGTCGAGTGAAAACTGAATCAGGGTATGCGCAGATGTTCAGTCTGGCTGTGGAGCATTGGCTTAAAGCAGTAGTTTGGCCAAAAATCAAATTTGTACAATTTTCCCCTAACCCCAAATGCAGTTCTTCTGCCAAGACATGTTTTGTATCTTAAGTTTGCTTCTTTAGTTTTGCTATGCAGATCAGGCTAAAACATCCAACAAGTAATGGAAACTTGCACCGCAGCAATTAGCAGCGTGCAGAGTGCATGCCTAAATCATTACACTCTTGCCTCAAACCATGTCAAGTTGTTAAGTAATCTCAGATAGATTTGTTCATGCGGTTTTTATCACAGTGTTATATATGGTTCTATAAAAAGGGACAAAAGTAACATCACAAAGTTAAATTAAACGTAGCAGCCATCCCGGAGCCTAAATATGTTTGTTTTTAGGTCCATTTTTTTGGGGATGGCCTGAATAATTTGTTTGTATTTAATTCTGTGTGTAGTATTCAGAAGCTTTGTCTTCTTTTCAAGCCATAAAATTTGTAGCCTAAAAACACTTCATCAGCAAATACCTTAGAAACCTTTGATTGTTAGAAACCAGAAAAGGGTGAAGAAACTCAGAGCCTCAGACCTGTTTTTGGAATGTGATTTTAAGAATCGCATTTTGAGAATGTTGCGCTTAAATTTTTTCTACTTTTGTCCATGTTTTTGTCTGTTTAAGTTCTGTCTTTCTGTTTGTGCTTTCCATCTCTACAGGTAACTCCCAGCCCCAGTCAGAAGAGAACAGTGGGCCACAAGTCGACCCTTCCCTCCCGGACGATGACATTGATGAGACCTCGTTGTTTCAAGAGATTGACCGGGAGCTGGCCAACCTACTGAGTGGCCTCGTGGCTCGGACTCAGGATGCTGCGTCAGCCGGCCAGGAGCCGGAGGAGCAGGCCGGTCAGTCAGGAGACACCACCTCTGCCATGATCCCCTGCAACGGGCACAGTGGGGCGTTCCCTTCTCTCCCAGGCATGGCCAATCAAGGCTCAGAGCTGCAAAATGGCTGCCCCAGTGCTGGACACTCAGAGAGGCCGGGAGAGTCTCTCCTGACGTGCAGCGCGCTGTTTGATTCGTGGTGCGAGGCGCTGATTCAGGACCCTAGCTCAGCAGCAGCAGCCACAGAGGAACTGAGCTGTCTGAGTGTCGGGCTCAGGAATGCTCCCGCCAGCCAAAACAAACCCGCCGCTGCCCTCAGCACATCTGCAGAGAAATCCACATCTGCAGAGGAATCCGCAGTGCCCTGCTCCTCGTCTCGCCCTGAAACGGAGACAGAAAGGAAAGGGGAAGAGACCCAAGGAACTGGCCTCGGTGGAGACTCCTCAGCAGCGGGGCTGCCGGACACGTCTCTAGAGGAGTCCAGCAAGATCCTGGCCGAGATTCCGGGCATCTTCACTGGGTTCCTGGACGGAGGCAGGCCGCGGCCCCAGAAGAAGCTGCGGTTTGCAGAGAGCGGGGCGGATGCAGAGGCTGTGGTGAATGGAGAACCGAGCTGTGGCTTGAAGGAGCAGCTGACTCAGGGCATGGACGGACCTGCACGCGATGATACGCTCAAGGCTGCTGTGCCACAGGTGTGTGTGAGGAGCCCTGACAGCGATTCAGCAGAAAATAGCTCTGCAAGGTAATGGCTTTAATTCGCTGTACTTTAACACTGCATGTCATTACAGTTTCTCATAGATCTGAAATGTACTTTGGAATGGGGGAGGGGGATAAGACATAGACTCTCAATCTTAAATACACCATATAGTAAAGTATCTGGACAGACTTTCTAAGCGACTTTCAGGTGTACCTATTGTTGAAACATGCATTCAGTTACTCTCACACAGTTGTGTAATCTTCATAGAAATGCATTGCCAACAAAATGGGATGCTCAGGAGCAGCTGCATACAAGCCTAATGGCGCTGTTCCACTGACACAAAGAACCGTGCTGTACTGCGAACAAATGTTTTTCCATTACAAATAAAGTGACCTGTACCAGAGCCGTACCCGTGCTGTCACGGCCCTGCCTGCAGCCAAAGTGACTGTATCACTGCTTTTGATTGGTCAAAAAAATGTTGTCATGACAACAGACATACTTGGAAAGAGTCCATTTTTTTTTTTTACTGTTCATGCAAAAAAAAAAAAAAATACAGCAATTGGGAAGTCAGCAAAGTACAAGCACTACTATCTGTTTGGGCTGATGATAAATTTGAGTGGGAGTTTTCTAACAGTGTGAGAAATGCAAAGGTGTGCCAGGACATCTCTAACAAGTTAGCTGGGTTAGGTATTCATCGCACGGCAATAAACAATGCAGAGAAAAAAATTAGCTATGGAAAAGTGCTTTAAGATCACCATGTGCACTTCTCATTGTCAGCTAGGGGTGTATGAAGCCCCCCGGCACTGGCCTGTTTACCAGTAGAACTGCTTTCTCTGGAATTATGTAACTCCATCCAATACCTTTGGCATAAGTTGCATTTTTGATCTAGTGCTAATCATCCAACGTCAGTACCTGACCTCAGGAATGCTGTCATGGCAGAATGCTATCAAATCTTTGCAGCAATGTTCTGACATTTTTTGTAAAGCATTCCTAGAAGAGTAGAGGTTGCTACTGCAGCAAAGGGGTGACAAATTCGCTATTTGTGCCTTTTATTTCAGATGAATGCTGGATAAATAGATATATACATACTTTTGGACAATAAAAAATTTGGGAAAAATTAGAATTGATATAGATAACAATTTTAGACCTAGCACAAATACAAAGTTTATTTGTATGTTACCGATATACTTGCATAATCATTTACAGTTTATGTCAGTTACATACAAAAATTAACAAGATAAAAGTTTTGTCTTTGAAGCAGTGGTCACTAACCTTCTTCCTGGAAATCTGCTTTTCTGCAGAGTTCACCTTCAACCAACATCTTAAGTTTTGGTTGGAACTAGGCTAGGTAGATCTTGATCACCACTGCTTTGGAACATAACTGTCACACTATTCCTTGAAAAACAGTCTTTCTACCTAAGTTGAAGACAAGCCACCTTGACAGATACTGTTCAAATACAGTAGGCATTGTTTTTTACTGTTCGCACAAATAAAAACAACAACAACTCGGAAGTCAACAAAGTACAAGCACTACTGTGTGTTTGGGCTGAAGATAAATTTGAGTGGGAGTTTTCTAACACTGAGAAGTCCGAGGGTGTACCAGGACATTGCTACCAAGTTAGCTGGGTTAGGTAGTCATTGCATGGCTAAACAATGCTGAGAAAAATGCAGCACTATTCTTTGAAAAAAAATCTTTCTAGCTAAGAGGAAGCCAAGGCATCTTACTGTTCAGGTACAGCAGCCAACTTTATGCAGATGTTGCTTGCTGTCCTTTTTAAACAGATTAATAAAAAGGGTAAACATTTTAATGGGTCATAATATACTTGGGTGAGCGTTTATATACCTGGACACACTGCCAAAGTATAACATGCAGGCAGCATTGTGTTAGCTCAGAGCAGGGCATTCAAATGATAGGTATAGGTAATTTTTTTTTAAATCTAACATCTTTTCAATAAAATGATTATGCTGTGCTTATATTATTTTTGTTTATATTATTATTTTTTCAAGATATTTTCATACATACAGTATGTCGATCCTTTCAGTTCAAAAATCAAATGCCAGTAATAAATGGTATGGAAAAAATGTGTTTTGGCAATATTTTTAGCCATATTGTTAAATAAACTAATGTGTAACGACCATGAAGTTTTTTAATTCCATTTTAAGACCATTTTAATTTGTTAGTGATTTTTTGTCTGCAGAGAGGAGGAAACCATGAAAGATGGATTTCACCTATGAATGTTCCTCAAACCACTGAGTTTGTTGGTTAGGTGCAAGCCTCAGTAAAACAACGGTTGTAAACTTCAAACTAAACATAAAGTATACAAACAAGTCTGTGTTGCCTGGCAAGTTTTCCCGCAACACTTTGCCACACCACCGCAGTGCTTCTTGATGCTTATAATGCTCAGTTGCATTTCCTCTTTAAACAATAGCTGTATTCCAGAAAAGAGAGCCTGATAGAGGAAACTGTGCTTAGACTGCCAGTATAAGGTAGGAGGAGTGAGGATGGTGTGTTAATTACAGAGTCGTCCTTTTAAAGCTTCCTTTAGATAGCCGCCCCAGATAACCAGATAGAGAACAGATAAATATTGGCTTATAAAAAAGAACCGATTGTCTTGTTTAAACAAAGATTCGGTCTTTAAAAAAAGGAAGTTTATTTTGAAAGGTTATGCAAGGGGAGGTAGCACTGACTTGTAATTGCAATTGTTAGTGCTAATCAGACTTTTAATTATTGATCACTGTCATGGACTGGTGACTGTTCAGGGTGTTTCTCAATCTTTCATTCTATGTTATATGGGATAGTTTCCAGCACCCCCTTCAACCCTGGTTAAGGATAAGCGGTTCAGAAAGGCCAGGTTCAGATAGGCCTGCCACTGCAATTACACAAACGCCTGTTTGCAATTTTTAAGGCGACGACAGCCGCTTCCCAAAGTTATCTTATCTGTATGTTTACTTCGCAACAAACAGAATGTGAATTAAGTGTGTTTTCTTCATGCATTTCAGTTAAAAGAAAGCAAAAGTTTACATTTATTGAGACACGTCGTGGGTCAGCAAACGTTCCGAAAGGTGATGTAACACAACAGTGAATAATAATTGTTTCAGGAATGCAGCAAATGGGAATTAGGGACCAATGCCAACATTCGATATTTCTGATCATCCGATACTTCTGATCATTTGATAATTCACTGATAAAGCTGCTACAGACACATTAATAAAATGTAGAAAAGTGGAACTGCATCTACCTGGATTTCCAATACATAGAAATATGAACATGTTTTTTTTGTGGATTTACAAATGCAGTAAAATGAATTATGAATTATGTTTCTGATACCATTGTGTATGTCCAGTTTGTTTATTGAGCTTGTGCTGTGGGGAGACAGGTAGGAGGCAAGATGTTTAGCCAGTCTGGCCCCTTTAGGCTTGCACTTTAATAGCTATATGCAATGAACAAAAAAAAAACATTAAAATTGTTGTCACTATTCATTTGGAAGGTAATAATCAGTGTAAATTTCATACTCTTGACAGGCCCACCGCAGGCACTTCAACACTCAAACGTAATACATCAAGCTTTTTTATGTTTGAAAGCAGGCAGGTAATTTTACTTTAGCCAAAAAATGAACACCTGCCGAATATCATTATAATCCAGTATTAATGTAGTTGAATCGTCTCCTTTACATCGAATCATCATGAATCAAACATGATGCACTTATGCATTTTTTTTTACACCTCTGCTTACCACTCGTTTCTTTGTCTTTTGCAGGAGTGTGGAGGGAAAGGCCAGTGATAGTGAAGAGACCACAGATGTCTTCAGCCGGCAGTTTGAGAGCATCCTGGAGTCGGAGCGACTCTGTGGGACGCTCTACAGCAGCATAGACTCACTGGACGCACTTTCGTCTTCAGCAGATGAGACGGACACTCAGCCAGAGCTGTCGCGGCCCCAGCTGGACGTGGAACAAAACTTGTCTCTGGAGATGCCCCTCACGCCCATGATCCAGCAGCGGCTGAAAGAGAGCGGCCTGTTCCTGGAGTCGGACGCCGAACTGGGCTGCAGACAGGAAGTGCTCAGCGTCACCGCCACCGGAAAGAGCGGGAAAGCTGCCTTGGAGGTCACTTCTTCCTTTTTGGACACAGGCAGCGAACCAGTGGGCTTCATCATAGGACAAGGTGAAGGAGCGCTGGCCAATGGCATGATGGACACAAAGGACTGGCTACAGGGCTGCCTGAGGTAGGAAATTTACTTGTGATAAATTTAATTCTGCTTGTGGTCCAAAATTGCACAGACTTAGCTGACATATGTGTCATTCAGGTGACGTTGCACTGGTGGAAGTTAGGAGCTGAGAAATCAGTGTATTAATAACAGTTCTGTCAATCCAAATAACTAATGCTGCTAACAGTATCAGCAAGGCCATCATTTAGCATTATACGAATGACATCATGCTAGTTGGTACCTATTTTCTAAACACAAAGTGGTCTTGAGGTAAACAGATCTGATTATCATGTAAACACAAAAATTGGTTTCTGGAACAAAATATCTTTGTTTTGAAACGTTTCTAAAGAATTTTCAAGGATGCCAAGTCCACTGAAGAAATCAAATTTGAGCATGTGTTCCACTTTTGATCACTTTTTGACACAGAATCTATGAATAAACTCATCTGGCTTGCATATGAAGTAGCTTCTGTTAGATTTTTAATGATCGGCATCATCTCTGAAGTTTGGAGCTTTGCCGTTTTCTGCATTCTTATGCATTTTAGAGAATGAGCTTTGGGAGACAGCGGCCCGGTGCAATTAGATATAGCTCACTTTCCCCTAATTTTGCAAACACAAGTGGTTTGATATAAAAATAATGCTCAAAGATGGAGTTAATAAATCCATTATTTCCAAAGTTTAGAACCTTAATAAGAGGTTTTCTGAGAGGCCATTAACTCTTACTCTAGTTACTACTGTCATTTTGCTTGACATTACATTTTGCTTGACAATTAACTATAGTTACATAATTAATTACATTTACAACATTTACAACATTTTCAACAGGTCTGCGTCTGCACTTTCTGTTTTTTGCTCTGCCAAGCAATGAAATGTCAAAAATGTAAAAGATAATTTTGCTCTTTGAAAACCAAGACTTCTTATCAAATTCAGATCATGATAAAATATCTCTTCTTTTACTTAGAAACACCAGCGTCATATCAGTTGAAGGTTTAGAATCTGCACCTTCGACAGAACTTCTCCAGGTGAAGTAACAACAGGCCCTTGTTTGCTGTTGTCACCAGCAACCTGTCAAGGTTAATGATGCCCAGTCAGCAGCGTTATTTCTTTGTGGTTGGTGGTCTAGTTTACTCTCCCTCCATAGAAATGACGCACAAATGTTTTGTGCCAACCTTCCCCTTGAAAACAGTGAAAATACTGTTCCTAGAATAGAGAGTCTGCCTGTCAGTCATTCACCCAAAAAAGCCTGTCTCATTTTGGGACCTGTCACTCAACCTTCACTGCTGCAATAAAATTAGAAAATAAATTCTGACATGTGGCTTTTGGATGACATGTCAGGATTAGATGTAGTACACACTGCCAGTACAGAAAATATGCAGCTAATAGGACTGGGAACAAACTGACTTACTAATTATTAGCCATTAAATCCAGAAGTGGAATCTTTCCTTAGTAAAAATTTTGCTTCCGTTTTATTGTGAGCGGGTTACTGTTAGGTGCTTAAAATGTCAGTAAAAACACTTTTAAATTTTTTGTTCTTTTCATTTTTTTCTCAATATTTATAGAGTTGCGTGTTTTTTTCACACTGAGATATACAGTGGAAAGGTGGATGTAATTTGTAGCTTACAGAAATGATCACTTTGTTGTTTTTTATGAAATTTGCAAAGAAGAGGAAGAGTTTTAATGGTGACAAAGTCATCGTTTTTCTTTGAGCCAGTGTGACACAGAGTATTAGTTAATTCTGTTACAAAAAACATTAAACAGCATCTCCCAGCTCAAACTTTTCAGACTGTGTGTGTGTGTGTGTGTGTGTGTGTGTGTGTGTGTGTGTGAACTTCAGCTTGGAGCTCTGAGCAATTAAAGGAGCCCATGAGCAACTATGATGTAAAAGCATTTGTGTTAATGTGTATGCTTTCAGAACTTGTGTTTTGTTTTGAGCGTTGCTTGTAAAGTTTCGTGAAAAGGCCTTTGGCTCTGTTGCCTTCCTCTGGTGCAAATGCGACCTGTCCTACACATACTGACTGTAACTGTAAAACAAATAAATACAAATTAAAATATTGATATTTAACGATCAATTAGTTCTGATTGATTGTTTTGTCTTGTTGTCCCAGCCCTAAAAGCTAGTGTAATTTGTGTACAAGGGGGTCTGCACTGTTGCTATGATTGGTTCCCAGCTTGGATGTTTTGGTTTTCCCCCAAGCTGAACCTGTTTAACTTGTTTTGAACCTGTTTAGCTAAGTGAATGGTTGGGTACCATAGTGTTCTGTTCTGTGTGGATTCTGTTCTGTATAGTGTCCTGTTCTGTATGGGTTAGTCGAAGCTGAGGAACTAATTTGAATGGAGCCGCCGAGGCAGAATTTCATGAATTCGTTTGATGAAATGGTGCCATCTGCTGGATATTAAAATGAACTGCTTTCAAAATACCGGATTTTCTGCTCACACTGAAGGAGACCTTTCAACACGGAAAGGATTTACATTCTGCAAGAAAAAACGCAGCAGTTGCTCTTCAGCTAATCATTTGCTTGATGGATCAAAGAACAAAATATCTCTTTTCACTAGAGCTGACTTGTGCCACAGCTCAACAGAGTTACTGAAAATGCTTTCCTGTGTTTAATTGATTTTCAATAGGAAGGAAGGATCTTCTGGATCTGCATGTTTGAGCTGTGAACAGTCATGGCTCAAAGGTTTTAGTTTCTGATAGACAGGCTCACATCAAGTCAGATCAACTTGAGTAATGGTGGTGTGGATTTAGTTAGTAGGTTCATTTCCGCTCATAAATAATATTAATATTGGATTAATGTGCACCACTCAAACAGTGTTGCCTTTATGGTGTTTAAATATGTCGAAATTATGGGGCAGAGAAAATGATCATAGTGATAATTTTTTTTAATTTAGATTTTTAATCACCCATGTCATATTATGATTTCTTCAGGAACATGTCTCAACAGTAAAAGTGCCATCTTTTACCTCTTTTTGCTAAAAACTGTACCAGCACCCAATATATCAAATTACTGTATTAGCCACTATGCTGTGGTAGGTTTTGTGAGAATTCCAAAGGCTGTACAGCTTGACGAAAGCATGCGGTTCGCACATACTAAGTCTTCTTTATGTCCTCGTTGTTTGTGTAGCCGTTGCTGTGTTTTGTCCTGAGTAGTCTATATATAAAGAAGAGAGTGTGCCTCTGTTTTTACAGTAACAAAGCCTGTCCTAAAGCTAAAAGAACACAGCTGTTCTGCTGCTGCCGCCTGTGGACTCGTGCTCATCCTGTAGGCCCAGTGGGTCAGCACAACAGTCCAGGGCGGCCAGCTGCTTGGTCGTGTTTGAACTGTCCATGATTAGCCTATAGGAGCTGAGGGAAATTCCTCAGAGCATTATGGATTAAAGGTCAGTTCGACTGCTGCGGATATGAACTCCCTCCTCAGAAGGGCTTACATGCTTTACTGGATGAGTGGAGTGAGCGAGGCCTTCAGAGCCCCCGCTGTAGTACCTCGTGCTTCAGTTGAACCCGGGTCAGCCTGTCCTAGAGCAGGAGCTCACAATAATGTTGTTTTTTTTTTTTCTTCTAGGCCTGGAAAGGAATTAAACAAATCTGTCTGATTCATGTGCTGGTTCTGTTCATATTTCCATGCACAAAAAGTAGGAGTGCATGATGGTAATCAAGATCAGAATCAGCTGATTTTTGTTGGCGTTAGTTTTATTGCTTAAGTGTCATAAGCGTTCACTTTGCATTAAAATCGTCCTGCTACACCTGTACCAAAAATGTTGTAACATTATTGTGCCTAAGTCATTGTACTTAATAGCCAGTTGCTGTTTGAGGCGGCACTTTATTTCATGTTATTTAAACAGACTCATTTTTCATTTACATTTCTCATTTTTTTAATTTAAAATGCTGATTTGAAAAACAAATCTCTGTTTGGAGGGCCATGTAGCCCTAACTCTTAGGCATGAACGTGCTAAGCAGAGGGGTTGGGCTAAGGAAACAGATTTACAGTAAGGAACCTTACTATTGATTTAGTTATTTAGTTTGTATTGTGATAAGTTTTTACTAACGCCCAACAAATTACATACAGCACCTCTAGAACTACAAATCGGTATCACAGTGTGACACTGGTATACTGGTGTAGATGTCATGTGGCCCAGCTCTAAGCATGGTGATGTGTTTGTCATATGACTCAGCCCAAATGTGAACTGAATGGTCTGTTTAGTGATGTTTAGCACGGCAGCCTTGTTGAACAGTAACAAGCGTGCACAGCTTAAGCAGAAGGATTGTAGCCTATTTGTACTAGGAGGCTAAAGCGTGCGTTCTCTCATACTCATGAAACATAAACGTGGCTTAACTCCAGCTTAAATGTGGCGCCTTTCCTCGTCGTCAGGTCGTGCGAGCCGAGGAGCGGAGCCGGTGTGTTATTTATAGCTCCAGCAGAGCAGCAGCAGACTGCCCAGGCTGCACCCAGGCAGGCTCCTGATTGCTTCCCCACAGCGTGTCGGACGTAAATAAAGCCCCTGCTGACATCACGGTCTCTTGGCCAGCACAATCCTCTCCATTCACTGCTTCAGCATCACCACCCCCCTTCTCTTTTTTTCTTTCTCTCTCTTCTATAAGGAGGGGCCATGCGGCCCAGCCCCCCTCTCTCTCTCCGTCCGGCCCGCAGATGGAGTGTGAGGCAGGAGGCGCGCCGCCCGTCCAGCCGTATCAGGCTGAGGCATCCGAGGCGCCGTCCTGATGAACGAAGCAAAAAAAATCCAGCTACCTGGGTGCCCGTGGCCACTCTGTTGCCTTCATGTAGGTCAGAGCAGGGCGCTGAGGGAGTGATCACATGGCGCATGGAGTTTATTAGCAGGAGACTTTACCTTCACCTCCTCTCTCTCCTCCACTTCCTCCTGCTCGGCTCCTTCTGCTCCTCCAGCAGCAGTTGATTGACCCCATCATGGGCTCCTTCGTGTCCGGCTGCTTCGCCCAGCCCGGCCCTTCCAGTGCCGGACACTCCTCCATCCCGTAAGTCGTGACCTTTGCCTTGCATGACGTTAGTTGCCATGACGCTGAGCGGTAGCGTGCAGGCAGCTGCTCCTGCTGCGTTTCCTTGCGTGTGTGAGTGTGTGTGAGTGTGTGCACACTGCAGTGACTCCTCAGAACAGTAGCTGGCAGCATCTCTCTCTCTGTCTCCGTCTCTCTCTCTCGCTCTCACTCTCTCCTCTCTCTCTCTGTCTCCCTCTCTCCCTCTGTCCTCTCTCTCCCCCTTTTTCATCTCTCTTTCTCTCTCTCTCCTTCTTTCTCTCACTCTCTCCTCTCTTTTTCTCCCTCTTTGTCATCTCTCTCTGTCTTTCTCTTTGTCTCTCTATTTCACTCTCACTCACTTCTCTCCCTCTCTTTCTCTCTCTCTCTCTCTCTCTCTCTCTCTCTCCAACGTCCTCTAATCCTGAAGGTTGAAGCTGTGCTTTGCTCCCTCTGTATAATTCGCCATTGCCCCCTCCAGAAAGTGGGCGGATCTTAATCTAAAAGGCAGATCAGGATGCGAACACTAAACAAAAACAAGATGCTGTGCTTTGAAAAACAGAAGCATTGCTCTCAAAGAAGTTGAGCCACCAGGTTGGGTAATAATTGATCTCCTTACTCTGATCCAAGACATGCAGTCAATATGTGGTTTATTACAACAAAACACACTTTGAACAAAAAAAAAGCTTTCAGCTTGACCAGACCCAGTGAACCTGGTCACATACCCTAAGATGAAGTTTGCCTTTGCAGCACACCCAGTGGAAATGACAGGAAGCTCCATGTGGTAAAATGAGAAGCCCTCTTGCAGACAACAGCAGAGAAAATGTGCCTCCAGAGCACTGTGTACCTCAGTATATGTCAGTACACCAGAGGACAGAGCATCTTTCGTATTTGCAGAAGATTGATCGTTTACTGTGCCGTATGGACGAGTAATTGAAATTGATGGCAGTAAATTGCTTGCCTTAGTGCTCCTCCCTGACATGCAAATCACCTGGTTCCACTGTTAACACGGGGTGTTGAAGCTTTCAGACAGCATAAATAAACTCCCAAATTCAAGATTCTCTATTTAATAGCATTCAGTAACAAGCAGTCCTTTCAAAGTCACAATTTTTGCATAGAATATTTGAGGGAATAGTAATGCCTATTACACACACTGCAATATATTCTGCAGTTTTTGCACCATGATGTGTTACATTTTCAGTACAGAGTGAAAAAAAAGCTGTCCAGGGTGTTTCTCTGCCTTTCACCCTATAAACAGTCAGAATAGGCCCCCACGCCCACCAGCAACCCTGGTTAGGATAAACAGCCCAGAAAATGAATGAATGAATGAATGAATGAATTATTTAATAGCTTTTTTGGTTGGAAACAAAGAGGCTAAAGTTTTGAAATGTCCAACAGAGAACTGTCCAGTCAGGGTTTTTCCTCACTGTGCCTGTGTAGATACAGCCAAGTGAGCACCCATTGGTTTGGGAGCTGGACTGAAGGCCTTACATGTTAGGTTACAGTAATTACCAACATAATTGTGACAGCGGAATCATCCAGTCATGTTTTGATATCCGATGGGTGGGACCAATTTTGTGAGAGAAAAATGGATGCTGCAGTTAATGTTAGATACACTGTGAGATGTCACTGACCGGATTTCAGTTGTTAGAAACAGAAAACAGCAGCAGCAGCTCTAAATCAGAGCTCTTTACTTAAAAAAGTCACTGTACAACTGCCACACAAACATAGTAATAACAATAATAATAATAAATAGTAGCTAAACCTTTTCTTCTAGTAAGTTTAGAGTGTTCATAACTCTGAAGCAAACATGGGAGCAAACTCAGTAAGAGTGTTTGGTGTGTGTTTGGAACTACACTGTTGTCAAAACATTACATACAAGGCTAATATTTTTCACTGGTTAACTGATTTTCTACAGATGTTTACTGGCTAAAATCTGCCCCAGAGTTGTTGGGCCATGTACACGATCATGTTGGACCTAGTAAACGGATCAGCATGTGGAACTGGAACTTTTTGTGTGCTACCATGTTTTCTATTACTATGTAAAGGAAACTATATTGCTTTTAATGTTGCAGATACACCGTGACTGGGAAAGTTTCTATGTGAATGTAAACACACAGAACAGAATTCGGAGCACTGAACTCATTATTGATTCATCAATGTGAAGTAGCTGCAAAAAAAAATTGGTAGTTCATTATTAATGTTAGTACATTGGCGAATAATCCATCTAAACTGTGACAGTAACAAAAATGTTCAGATGGTTTTACTGTTTTGCAATAAAATAACATTAATGTGAAAACAATTTTAGTAACATCTTGTTACCAATAAATACTGTGTACTGACCTTTAAAGTTCAAGAATATTTTTTAGAATAAAAGCTAAAGATGAGTTATGTAATAAATATGTAGAATAATGTCATAGCTCTTTAGGCTTCAGCATCATTTACCTGACTGAACATTTTAACAGTAGGTTTTCTTCTCTAGATCAGTTGTGTATGAACAGGTTTTCAGGCCGAGCTGATGTTTTTCGTGTGAAAGGTACACAGAACACACAAGAGTATTTTAAGCTAATTAGAAGAATACACCAGAGACTAGCGTTAGTAATGTAACACAGTGAGCTTTAGTGATTTCTGTAAGGTTAACTGTAACTCACTCTGACAGAACACTTACAGTATGAGCTGCGTGTCCTCAGGGAGTAGCTGTAGTTCGGTTTGTCAGAACAGAACCAGTGTGGAGTGAAAGCCACTGTTTACTGACCGTTCTGGATACTAGGAACAAGATCCCCACAAGATCCACCATTTTGGAGATGCTCTGTCATCTAACCATCTAAACTGGTCCTTGTCAAAGTCACTCAGATCCTTACGCTTGTCCGTTTTACCTCTTTCTAACACCTCACCTTCAAGAACCGACTGTTCTCTTGCAGCCTTATATATCCCACCCCTTGACAGGTGCCATTCTAACGAAATAATCAGTGTTATTCATTTTTAATATTAAAACAGGCAAAGTGAAAAACATTCTTTAGGTCATGTGAATAACATGCTTTAAAGCGTACTTTAGATCTTGCTCATTACATATCGATAAGAAAGCGATAAGAAATCACATAGGACAAGTGTGGATTAATAGGCAGAAATAGCTCATTGGGTTTAATTAGTTGATACCTTAGACATAAATTCAGTACAGACCTTCGTTGACCTACAAGCACTGCTGTATAAGAAACAGCATTATCAGCTTCTTTGTTGTCTGTGCTTTATTTAATACCCAAGATGTGACACGTTACTCCTGCATGACTAGACAGCAGGCAGTAAACAGTATGTGTTTACGTGTGTGTACCAGGTGGCCGCTGATGTGTGTTAATGTCATGTGACGGAGACCTGCCTGTCGGGTCTCATGGCCTCTCAGCTTGTGCTGAGAAAGCTGTCACTTCCTAGCCCCTGGGAGTGGATCCTGGATGGCGCTCAGCCCTCGTCAGTGCCAGAGGTGTGACTCAGCACAGCCGGCCAACTGCCAGACGACCGCCTGCCTGCCTCAGTCTGCCGTCCCGCCATGCCCACCAGCTCTCTGAGCTCACTCGTTAGAGGGCCCATATGATGGAAATTTTATTTCTCGCTATAATTTCTAAAAAAAAAAATGAATTAGATATGCAATATAAACACTGTTAACATTTACAAATAAACTTTTTACTCAGCCCTTATAGTCCAGCACTGTCTGAAAAAAACATTGTGTCTACAAAGTAGTCATTTTCCTGAAGGAAAAACATTAATTTTAAAGAGTCGTGGTAACTCCACATGAGGGTACATTGGAGCGTTTGAGAGGGACAGAGGGTGGGCACTATGATACTTTTTCTATCTGTCACCTTAACAAGATTACAATAATGTGGAAACCCCCCCTTACAAAACACCTTATCTTTTTATCTCAGCATGTACAACACACACAGTCACACACACACACACACGCACACACACACACACACACACACACACATGCACACACAAACACACAGAAACTAAACAAAGGGATGGACAGAGGGGGTTTGGTTAGCATACCTGAACTCATCTTGTGTTTAAGGAGGGTAATGTTAAACCCAGTATGGGAAAGTGAAGTCTCCGATTCAGATTTATTGCCATATGAACCGTGTACAAGTGCAATGAAATTCTAACTTGAATGCCTTCTTGTCGAGGTATTCAGTGTAATTCAATTCACCTGTCGAGCAGCAGAGTAATAATGTCTCAGCATTGTTACCTTGCTGCTAAGAAAACACTGAAACACCATAAACAGGATATCAGAAATTGGTATTAATGCAGCAGTCATAATTTCTAGTCTAAACAACTAAACAAAACATATTACACTGATTTCCTTTTTCCAGATGTGAGTGTGATGGGGTGATGGTGGCCTAGTGGGTAGGATTCTTGCCTCTGGGCCAAGAGGTCATGGGTTTGAATCCTACCTTCAGCACCACCACTGGGTTCCTGAGCAAGACCCTAAACCCCAAGTTGCTCCAGGGAGACTGTCACCTGTAGTTAGGGAATGGAAGTCGCTTTGGATAAAAGCGTCTGCTCAATGCCGTAAATGTAATGTAAATGATTTGCTGTTGCAGTTCCTCACAAAGCTAACTATAACTAACATAAGGTATGAGAGCGACAGCTTAACTTACGACAGCATTTTTGTGTCTGCATGCTAATATATCACTCATATTTGTTCAGAGCAGCACATAGTGGACGTCATTATCAGAGGGCTGGAACACTGATTGACTGATTTGCATATTGTGACTTGGCTTTGTACTGCAGTGCTGACTTGTGTCCATTGGTCATCATCATCCAAAAAAGTCCCTTCAGGACTGTGACTATAATTATAAAGGACAAAAAGTCCTTTTAAAAATTATTTGTGTGTAATAACTGTACCGATGTTAAAAGAAGAAGAAGAATATTGACCCTTTAAAGCATGGCTTTTTACTTAACAAATGGTATTTTTAAAATCAGAAAAACAGTCTGATTTCCTGATGGACTTGAGGAAAAGGTTTAGAGTTATGCTTGCTATGTTTCCACTGTATAAGCAGTAGTATATTTATATACGGTCATGATAATGTAAGCAAAATGGTTTCTGAGGCCATTTGCTGCTCTCAAAATGACCAGGATTTTGTGGTGAGGTGAATTCTCAGTTAGAATGGTGAGGTGAAGGAAGTGGTTTTGAGTTTATGGTGTGGTTTGCTAGGTATTTATATTATAACTCATTAGCTTTGCCATTTGAGTGAGTAAGTTCTAAAGTTAGAAGGTTGTGTGTGTGTGTGTGTGTGTGTGTGTGTGTGTGTGTGTGTGTGTGTGTGTGTGCGCGTGTCTCTGTTTGCACCGGCTAGAGGTCAGTAATGAGCCGGCAGAGGGAGGGCGATGCGGCAGCTGCTTACACACTGTGATATGAGGGAGTGGACATCCTGCCCAACCCCACAGAATACTGAGAATCTCTACTTCTTCAAACAGGCTCAGACAAACCAGCCTGCTGCAGAACATGAAAGCCTATTCTTTCAAAGTGCAGCTACATCTGAACACCTACGTAACACATGCAATAGAACGACCATTCAGCCTAACTTGATCTCCATAACTAATAATGAATGAAATCCAGCATTGTTTTGGAGATAAATTGTCTTTAGTTTTCATACATATTAAGAATATCTATTTTACTGAAATGTGGGTACCATAGTTGAAATGTGAGTACAATAGTAACAGAAGAACAGAAGTAATTGTACATATAACACATAATGCTTTTTGGGCTGGCCTTTGGTCCTGTACAGAAGGGTCCAGTTTAACAGGTTTTGGTACCAGATCAAGATTAGTACCAATAAGACCTAGTGGTTTTCAGCAGTGTCTTTTCTGTCTTTGGTAACACTTACAGCTGAAACTAACTACAATTTAGCAAATTCCTTACTCTTTTAGGTAAAAGTAACACTATTAAACTGCCAACAGAAGTGAAAGAATGTAAATGAGGTCTATATGTTGATGCACTGGTTGCTGTCTATAGAATTATTACTTTGTAAAGCTTTCACTGTCAGCACATCTAGTGTTAAGCTATAGGAAGCAAGAGAATGTAGCTAATGCATCATCAGTCCACTAAACATTTAAGCCTTGCTTGACTCTATGATAATGAACATTACCATTTTAATACCCAGGCCCACTCTACAGTGTCCAAAGAAAATGGATTCACTGCTGATCGCTCAGTGAGGAGTGTGAGCCGGAGTTGTGAGGGCATTGCTGAGTCATCAGGCTGACAGCTGATGCTGTGCTGCAGGGGCCTGTGCCGGGGCTGCTGGAGCTGGGAGTAATCAGCCCGTCCCATGTTTAACTCCTGACCTGAGCCTGATCCCGCAGGCAAGGAGGAGAACAGTTCACCAAGCAGTACCACGGAATGAATGTGTTTGTGTGTTTGTGAGTGTGTGTGAAAATGTGTGTATGTGTTTGATATCAAATGGCAAACATCAAATTGCATGTATTTTTATTTTTGAAAGTGAAAATAAGTACACATTCTCTAAAAACGTATAAAGTACAATATGTATACACTGTATTAATAAGAATAAATACAAATAACATAATACAATATATCAGTTTGTTCCTTGTGGAAGCTCAGTCTTGCTTGTAATTACCATCAGAAATCTGGTTTGACTGGAACCAAACACAAAACTACTTTTTTACAAGCGAAACAAATCTGGATACTTCTTGCTGCTTTTTTGTTTGTTTGCATTCATTGTAATGTTAACATTTCTGGCAGAAATGTTATCACACACTGAGAAGAATGGATTTTAATAATTTGCATAGGTGTCTGAGACAGCAATATGTGTGTTGTGTATATATATATATATATATATATATATATATGTGTGTGTGTGTGTGTGTGTGTGTAAAAGAACATATTTATGACCCCTAGTCCTGACAAGGTATTCAAGGAAATATGAGTGTGTATCCCTTTGGAGCTTCTCTCCCCCTCATCTCCTTAGTGTGCTCCTCTGACTGGCGGAGAGGGCTGTAATGTGGGTCTGAGTCATTGCTCTGCAGCCTCCCACTCCCCCCTCAAGGCCGACTGCTTCACGGCCAGCACTTCACCTCATGATGAATGGCCATTAAAGACAAAACAGATCTAGTTATCCTTGAGGAGCAAAAAGACCCAGCCACAATGCATGTTGAGACTTTTGTGCTTCAGCAGGGGATTCTGTAATGTGCCACAAAGTGCTGTCAGAGGCTGGTGGTACACTTCTGCTTGCATGTGTAGATCCAAGCAATGCAACATTGATATTTTCTGATGTTATTTATCATTCCATGTCCTGACTCAGGAGGCTCAGAGCAGTTTCAGTCCTGAAACTGAGAGTGGAAGTGGATCGGGAGGGCCATGCATTACAAAGTCAATACTGTTAGTTTGCACAAATACCAATCATGCCAGCACTCACTGATATAAATCATCATGCTACCCCCTCTTACATAAAAGTATGTGCAAAGCTTGTGGCTGAAATAATTGCATAAGTGTGTTGTAATACATCTAATAATTTTGAACATTTTTTTTTTTTTTTAAACAAGAAGCACTTATTATTAGTTACAAGAGCTCTTAGTTATTGGCAGCTATAGGCTGCACCATTAAGTCACTGTTTGCACCAAATCCAGCTTTAGCTTTAGTTTGGGTAGCTTTAGTTAGTTCTGTTAAAGTGTTGTGGGTGATGAGGAACTGTGTCATTTTAGGGAACTCTTTGACTGCATGGGCACTATCACGCTATCTGCTTCTGCAAATACCTCACCGTTGTTCTGACTTTGGCTCTGATGTTGCCTACCGGGTCTGAGAAAAAGAGCAGAAACTTCTTTTCTACCTCCACTACAGGGTGAGCTGGCCTTCTGTTAGTGTGGCTTAATACTCTAAACTAATAGGGGTATATCATTATAGATATTATTTTATGTTAAGGTTGTATCATTTATTTAGGATTTTAATGTTTTAAATTGGAGAAGAACAAGCCAATTTTGAAGTCAACCCTTAATTTGGAAAGTGCCACCCCAGGCAATAACCTAAGATTCTTAAAGAATATGTAATGAAGATTAAAAAAAAAAAAAAAACGCTTTGCAGGCTGTGCACTTTTTACGTTAGAATGGCATTTTAAGAGACAGCAAGCTATGAATGACAATGAGCAAACCCTACATTTAGGAGAAGTCAGATACTACTGCAACACAGTGGACAATTAGATCATTCTCAAAAGAGAGTGCACAGAAAGGATGCTTTATTTCCAAACATTTTAATGACCTCATTTGATTATCAAACTGTTCAGAATAAAGTCCAGTTGTTGCTCTGATCGATGGAAGGTTAAGGGCCAGAGAGAGCAGACTTGATATGTCCCAAACTAAACTGCTGCAAAGTGTATCACTATATGTTTCCACCAATGTTTTTCACAAATTGCAAGCAATAAAATGAAAATGTATAATACACGTATAAATACATGATATTTGTTTACATCAAACTGACTTTTAACAATATATATGTTTTACATAATGACATTTTCTGCAAAAATGAGTTTAGATTTGTTGTTAAAAAGTTGTATTTGACAACTTTTGGCTTCTTTGACGTCCCCATAACATCCTGATAAAGACATTTTCTTAATTTTTCTTTATTTTTTCCCTGTCACATAATTATGTGAGAGGTCACGTTTCTCTGCCATGTTGAGGTTTTTGAGCACTTTCCATTTAGAAAGACTGGAGCCTTTCCTGGAAGTCTCTCTGTAGGAGCTGAAAGAGGCAGCATTCCTTTTAAAAACACTCTCATCTGCACATCAGTCCAGCTACACCTCTCCATCATGCTGTTTGTGTGTGTTGACACTAAATTTATGCATAAATGCATTACATTTCTGGAAAATTGTGTCCAGTGTGGGCTTTTAAATCGTTTCAGGTATTGCCCAGTATTTATCTTGTAGGTATGGAATGCATTTTTCCATTATGCATTTTGAATTTATTCATAAAATATTACAGTTTCCAATTTCATAGCCTGCACTGACATTTTGAAGCATTAGAACATTCCTTGGCGTAGCTAAACATAGATAAAGGCCTTTTGGTTGTTGTAAGGCCACTTTTCCAGTGCATGCGTGTGTAGGAGAGGTAGGTGTGAACTTTTGGGCTCTAGAGTTTTAGGCGAATGTTCTTCAGATGTTCTTGTGATGTTTTTCAGAACCCAGCTGTTTGACAGGACTGAGAAGGTTACTGCGGTTCTCATGATAATTGGACCTCATTTGGCGAGGAGACACATTGTTTTGCAGCTTTTACCACAAGGCCACATTGCGTTCTTTCCCAGTTGCACATGCAGAAATGAAACCTCTGGCATGAAGACCAATTTGATGTAATTAAAAATATGAGTTATGATTAAAAAAGTAAAGGGAATGTCATTAAAAGCACTGTCAATTCAGTAGTGTGCAAAAGTGGTTCAGTTTTTGGGCGTTTGCAGATATTTCACAAACTGAAAGGCATCTGGACTTGGGTTAGGCCAGTGGTGTCTCATACTGAAAGAATGACTTCCTGGTTTTAATAATTTCCCCTGAAAATAGTGTTAAATTCCAAAAACGAAAATTAAAGTGATTATAGAGCAAAAGCAAAACCTGAAGCATTCAAGAATGACCCAAATGATTTCATTCTCACATTCTTTTAGGATGAGGTGGCTCACTCTGGAGAAAGCTCCACCCCAAATGATCTCCAGCCCATATGGAATTGATCATGACTATCATTCATTCTTACTAAAAAAGGTGACAGTTAATGAAGAACAAGCACAACTTTGAGATTAGTGTCACAGTGTTGCTGTGATTTGATCGTGTTATGCTGTCACCGTTAGCATCTGACATACTGATGAGAAAACTTTTATGGAAAATGAGCCCTTCATTGGGAGTGTAAGCACAGAAATATGTGGGCCATCTCTGCAAATGAACTAAATGAAATATTAATATGGTTTAGTTAGTCAAAGTGACAGGCATTTAGTGCAGCTCGATCATTTCCTCCATGTAATGGATAATGCATTTCCAATCCTAATACACTGGTAACATTAAAACTGTCTGCCTAATATTGTGTAGGTCCTTCTTGCGCCCTGACCCGTCAAGGCAAGGACTCCTCAAGACCTCTGAAGGAGTGCTGTGGTTTCTGACACCAAGATGATACAGCAGGTCCTTTAAGTCCTGTAAGTTGAGAGGTGGAGCCTCCACGGATCAGAGTAGTTTGTCCAGATTGACATGTGGATCAAGTCAACGCCTTGTACAGTTTTACAGTGTTCAATCACACTGCCTTCACCAGCTTGCCTTTTTCCCATAGTGCCTCCTGTTGCCATCTCTTCCCCAAATAAGAACACACACACACACACACATCTGGCCATCTACATGATATAAAAGAAAACATGATTCATCAGACCAGCCCAACTTCTATCATTGCTCCATGGTCCAGTTCTGATAATCACTTGTGATTCTAGGCACTTACAGCCAAATCATTTCATTGATTTAAAGTTTTATATAGTTTATTATAGTTATATGTATATTATACATTAACGTTTTGTGCCATTTGTGCCAATTCAGCTTCTGCTTTTTAAAATCAGGGATAAGCATGAGCTGGGCTCTCACAGGGTCATCTGTTGAAAGGCTTCCTTTAACAACAGCAGCTCATGCTGAAAGAATGTTTACCACCAGTATAACATCGTTTTAATTTTTAAGCCAAGATGTACATATATGAAGTGGCACGGCACGAAATATACCTTGATGCGCACACAGTCTGTGTGATTGTTTCACAAACTCTGCTTTTTAACTGGAGTACAACAACACCCCTGCAGAATGATGTGGTTCAAAAGAGCTTCATTTATTAGCACTTACATCTCTTTGTCACTGCCCTGAATTAGGGGTGGTTCAGGGGTGGCCAAAATTATATTGTCATCATGATCATTTACGTCACATTATACAATAATTAGTTCCAACCGCCTGATCTGGTTGGTTGAGAAAGATTCACAAACTTGCTTTACACTGCAGTTAACCTTACTAACCAAACTTTAGCTCCTACAAAACAGAAAACTAGTATGTTACATATATGCAGTTTGTTTGGTCATTGTAATAGCAAGTCTATATCAGATTTGGAACCTGTCTTTGCCCAGAAGTAAACGCAGCACAAGCTGTGAAATATGGAATGAAAGTCAGTGTATTCAGTTTATAATAGTAATTTTTAGAATGGCAACACTTGTACTTTCCCTCTTTTCCAACTTGCCAAAATTCATAAAAACAAACTATTGTGATACTTATTGTGCATTGTTAACTGTTAGTATCCCAAAGTGCGTTCATGAACCATTGGTTGCCTAGCATGGCTTTAGGACTGTTACAGTTACTTACAGCAGCTTGTTTATTCAGTTATTTAAACATTGATTAAACTTCCCCTTCTCTATGAGTTACTGGTGACTTGTTGGTTGTTGTTTCAAGATGATGCATATTTTAAATTCTCCTACTGCTCTCTACTACTGTAAGAAAGATCCTGATAAACACACTCTGTTAACAGTGTTTGTCCTTTTAGCCTTTATGGTTTTCCTGTGGAGTATTCTGTAATATTTTGAAGTTGTGAATGATGTGTTGTTGTTTACTTCCGTTGTTTGTTTTTGTATTTTGTTTTATAAAAGTCATTGGACTTATTAGAGTAGGGAAAACACTAAAATGTGCAGTGTCTGTTGGGACAGAGAGAGATAGACAGACAGAGAGAGAGAGACACAGAGAAAGAGAGAGAGACAGAGAGACAGACAGAGAGAGAGAGAGAGACATAGAAAGAGAGAGAGAGACAGAGAGAGAAAGGGAAAGTAACCCTTGGGAAATATTTAGGCTTGTGCCTGGACATTCCTTTCTTGTCTCCAGAAATCACACAAAACCTATTGGTGTGGTCTGCCTGTGGTGACTAGTGATGGAAGCCAAGCAGCATGTAAAGTCACTGCACCTAAGATAAGTGAGCTGCTGAACCACATCCCTAAACTCTGGTTTCTCATCCTGCTGGGTTTTGCCTGGCCTGCGAGCACTGAGCTCACCACATTCTTCCTCTATGAAGTCCACTAGCGTTCGAGATACGTTCCTGTCAGTGTGCGATTCATGTCTGCAGAGCTTTTGTGGTCTTCGGACTTAAGGTGAGGAGAAGCTGCTTTCAGGCTTTTGAAGAGGTTTGAAGTGCTTTGCTTTGCGTTGACAGTGGGTGTTGTTTTGTCTGGCTATTTACAGAACCATGGGATGTATCAGGGTATTGATTACAGAGTCAGAATGGTTCATAGTGGTGGTGATGGGAACCAGACATCTGAGTCTGAGGTGTTTGACTTTAAAAGCAAACTCACAGAGAAACATCAGATAAATGGTTGCAAATTTGCAGACTGAAAATACATTTAGGATAAAATGCAATTTTGAATTCTTAAAATTGAACAAATCTTATTGCTGGGTGTGGTAAGGCAAAATAGCCCCCCCCCCTCCACTATTTTAACATCATATATGTAAGAACTCATATCAGAAGAAAAGTGTAGTTTCACTGGTGGAGAGTAAATAAATTGTCTGGTAGCAGTATTAGCTTTGGGACCCCAGCACTGTAATCAAAGGAGGTGGGTTCACTTTTTCACATCAAGCCACTCTGAAGAACTTTTGTTTATGTCTATTCAATGATCCAGACAGTATGAAAAATAGAATGTGTCACTGGTTTAGAAAACAAACCTACACTGAAAGGCTTATGTCAGGAGAGAGCGTTTTTTTTTTGTTTCAGTGCGATTCTTAAAGGCAGTAAGCTTGTAGACAAGTCCAACACGCTTGTGTTTTTCCTCTTTCAGTGCCGCACGCATTTTCTTTTCGGGCTGGATGCAGTGCTCTGGGGGAAGTCCTTCTCTGTAGTGAGCAGGATGGGTCGGGGTGTGTGAAAATGTGTGTTTTAGTGCTCGGAGCGAGTGATGGTGTTCCGGCTGCAGCTCGTTAGTCCGGCCTTAACTCTGGGAGGCCACGCTGGGTGCAGCTGGGCCGAACTGTTCCCCACTCCGCGCAGCTCGCAGAGTTCGGCAGGTAAACAAAGCAACTTGTTGCTACTTACGCTTTGCAGCTGCACGCGTGTGTTTGTGTTCGTGCTCGCGTGTCCGTGTGTTTGCATGTGTGTGTGTGGTAGCCTGTGTGTGCTGCTCGTTGTAAATGGCAGTGGCTCTGTTTACTTTAAAGAGTTTACTTTATACTTTACTATAAAGGGTTTCTTTTGAGTTTCTCGTAGAAAGAAAGGTGGACGCACGAGAAGGCGTCTCGATATCTTCGCCACGATGAAAATGTTGCTGACTTTTTTGCAGCTCGTTTCACAGCATGCCTGAGATTCCTCTCCTCTATTTCACTTTCAGCTCTTCGGAGTTGGAGTCTGTGTGGAGGGCAGCGCTGTTTCTCGTGTGTTCAGCTTTCTTGCTTTCTCTCTGGCTTGTGACTCTTGTTTGGTCGTTTATTTATGTTGGCTGGCTGTGGGTTGTCGTGCTTTAGATCTACAGTGGGGATTTCTGACGCTAAGTCCCTTTACTATTGTTGGTTGAAGTCTGAGGCTTTTTCCAGATGTGCATTGCCATAGAAAATTCCCTTAAAGGAAAGATCTATAATACTGTATAACACTAACTTAATCAATAATAGTGCTGCCTCCTCGAGTCTTCCTGTAGTATCTGTAGTTGTCTAGTAATGTCTGTAGTCTCAGTCATTGGTATTACTGGTGTGCGACACTGTAGTAAAGTGCAATATATATATATATATATATATATATATAGAAAGGTGTGATGTATATATATGTGTGTATAT